>JARNGD010000203.1:0-40238 GCA_031001845.1 Achaetomiella virescens
ATTCCGCAACCGCAACCGGCGCCTCGTTCACCAACCCCAAGTGGGATGCTGAAGCTATCTTTAAGCATTCCTTGCTACCAGGAATGCCGTACAAGGTGCATGACACTACAAGCCACAGCGACGTCGTTGACTCCGATAAACTTGTCGACATCTCGGTTTACGGTCAGGCGAGAACGCGAGGAATTTCTCGGTCACGTCGACTTCCAAGCCGTGACCACAGAGCGAGAACCCCCGGTCCGAGGCTGGTTTCCTCTGAAGGGCCATGCAGACACCATGGCCGAAAATGCGCCCACGGCGAGATCTATGTCGATTCCCTGTACCAGCGAGCTGAGCGGAAGCATTTCGGACCCGAGGATTTCCAGATCCTGCGGCTCATCGGGAAGGGTACCTTTGGCCAGGTATACCAAGTGCGGAAGAAGGATACCAAGCGCATCTACGCCATGAAGGTACTGTCGAAAAAGGTCATCGTGCAGAAGAAAGAGGTGGCCCATACTGTGGGCAGCGCAACATCTTGGTGCGGACGGCCATGTCGGATTCGCCATTTATTGTGGGGCTGAAGTTCTCCTTCCAGACCCCCTCTGACCTGTACCTGGTGACGGACTACATGTCGGGTGGCGAGCTGTTCTGGCACTTACAGAAGGATGGAAAGTTTGAGGAGAAGCGGGCCAAGTTCTACATTGCAGAGCTCATTCTGGCCATTCAGCACCTGCATGAGAACGACATCGTTTATCGCGATCTGAAACCGAAAACATCCTTCTCGATGCCAACGGCCACATCGCGCTCTGCGACTTTGGCCTATCCAAGGCGAACCTCACCAAGAACGACACCACCAACACCTTCTGTGGCACGACCGAGTACCTTGCCCCTGAAGTGCTCCTGGACGAGAGTGGTTACACCAAGATGGTGACTTCTGTCCTTGGGAGTACTAGTCTTCGAGATGTGCTGCGGCTGGAGCCCCTCTATGCGGAGGACACGCAGCAGATGTACAAGAATATCGCGTTCGGCAAGGTTAGGTTCCCTCGGACACTTTGTCCTTGGAAGGGCGGAACTTCGTTAAGGGACTGCTGAACAGGAATCCGAAGCATCGGCTCGGTGCCACGGATGATGCTGAGGAGCTCAAACGACATGCTTCTTCGCCGACATCGATTGGGATGCGCTTTCCAAGAAGCTCATCACTCCGCCATTCAAGCCGCATCTGAAGAGCGATACCGATGTCTCGTACTTTGATCCCGAGTTCACTAACGCGCTCAACACCAACGGTTCCCTCAATGAACGGGCCGCGGCTCTGGCCAAGGGGCGACGTCCACCCCGCTCTCGCCTTCTGTGCAGGCCAACTTCCAGGGCTTTACGTACGTCGACGAAAGCGCTCTTGATGACCACATGAGGGACCGCTATGGCAAGTACGAAACGACGACATGGACTACGCCGACCGCAGAAAGGACGAGACTGGGACGACCTCAACGATCTCGAGGCCCGAAGCCCCAACCGGATGAGCGGCATTGTCAGGGGTAACAACCATGACGAGCAGATGTTCGGTCCATCCAGCTTCGACATGTAATCACGCCCTCGGGGACCCCCTGTACCTCCATGTGCCGCTCCCGCTCCAAATGCGGGCATGCACCTTATTCTCTGTCTTCTCTTTTTCCTTGCTCTTCTGGCTGGGGGCGGTACAGAAAAAAACAACAACACTGAGAAAAGAGATTCCACTGTTGATGACTTCAACGATCACCACATAGCATGTTGCATTTCAGGACGGGCTCATTGGCATTCGGGTGTTTGGTTGGCCTTGGAACGCACACTCGGCAGGGCGTTTTGGCGAAGGGAATGTCCAAACTCGGAGGATGATGGTTTTCGTACAAGCATCATTGCAAAGAATGATGAGAGATCGTTCGGCGCGTTGCGGATATATTAGTGGACGAGGGATGGAAAATCGAGGATTCCGACTATTTTGCCTGTTTTGCTTGATGAGGATGCGCTACCTGTATCTTGATCCCTGTTCGATCGGCGGAGGGTTTTACGGATCCCTTGGCTGCGTGGAGAGCAAGCCGATCCCCAGACATTGGTTCTGACGCTCGCTCATGGAGGGCGGGAAGAGGTTCTAGTGGCCGATGGAGAGTCGAGACTGTTATGCTACCAGGGTGCTCCGGCTACTACTTGCTGGCGCTTGTCGTAGTTCTTTTAGCTGCTAGGTAGCTGAAAAGATGGACCACGTCCCACAGGAGACGTGAATTATAAGCCTAATTCGAGGAGAGGAGTAATCATTCGTATGACATTGCCGCATTCACCTGGTGGTTGGAAGCGCCGCTTTAGCGAGACATATTTTGAGCTTGTACAAATCAACGATCGACGTCCTGATGTACATACCTGTTTCCTCCTTGCCTTTATTTCAGCCGAAACACCTCGATTGCGCGTTCATGAGATGACAAGGGTAATGTACTGAGCACTTGGTTAGACTTGGGTTAGACTGAAGGAATATGAACATCTGCCTCTAACCTGCGACTGTCAGGTCATCAGGTCCGGTCTCTCTGTATGTTTGGAAAGGCGATGATCACGCCAAATAGGAAATGTCCTCCTGTCTGTCCTCTCTGATAATCAGTCCTGGGGATTTGTGTTATAAGAGACCACCACGTCCCCATCGTGCCATTACCCCCGACCCTTCAGGCTGACCCTATGGGATAGATACTGCGGTAGCCAGAACTATCAACACGGGGTTTCCCCATTCGCAAAAAGCGATTCCTTGAGGTGGTAGTGTACCTGTCTATTGTGATAGGGTGACAAGGTAAGTAGATCTGGAATCCAGCTTGATGTGCACTCCGATGGTGATGGGCGTGATATTGTAACACAAGGCTAAAGAACAATGTACACGGATTATTCCCCCCCCCGAATCTCCCTCTCACCTCTTCCTACGAAGCCTCCGCCACCGGCCTCATCGAACCAGAATACAAGGAACGAGGTCCCCATTTAGATTCCCTCAGCTTGTCGGAGCCTGCCTCTGAATATCCGGGTCAACCAGGTCGGCACCTCCTTCTCCTCCTCCTTCCTTCCTCTCCCATTTCTCCTGTTCTCTTCCATCCAACCTCTAACACACCATGGTGATAACCATCATCTTCCCCCTCGGCAAAGTTCAGAGTCTGACTTTTAGTGGTGAGCCTCCTCCTCTTCCTCCTCCTCGACGAGCCAGTCCTCGACGACGGCGGCGGGCTGGCCGGCGGCGGCGCCCTCCTGGCCCTCGACCTCGACGGCCATGTTCTCGTACTCCTTTAGGCTCGACGCGAGGTCGGCCTCCTCGGCGACTTGGGCGTCTTAGGCAGCTGAAGGTGGCGACCTGGCCGACCGAGTCCGACTCCTTGATCGGCGTGGGCTTACGCCTTGAGCTGAGGTACAGCTCCTGGACGAAGTCGGCTGTTACACTGTGAGTTAGTTTATGTATGGGATAGATGTATTTTTCTTCTGTTTTTGAGGGGGAGGGAGCGTAATTGGAGATGGGCATCGCGTCGCGGATAGAGGAGCGGGGGCAGCGGGTTTGGGCATTGGGAGATATGGATCGTTCGTCGTGGTGATTGGAAGGTATCTCGTCGGTGTTCTCGAGTGTCGTCGTGCGGTGGTGTCGTGATGCCAACCTCGCCCCTGCTGCCAGCTTCCTCCACCGCTACCGACCCTTCCGTGCGGCCGAGATGCCCATCATTCCTTCCCCGACGACAGCTGCTGCAACGTACCTCTCCGCGAGACATCGGGGCCATAAAGGTCCTCACGGGGACGGCATTGCGGCGGCGAGCCGGGAGACGGCGGCGACGGCCTTGCGAGCGCTCTGTTGTGATGGCGCGACAATCAGCAATCAGCTCCTCGTCAATCAATCAACCTTGCAGGGCAGGCACAGCAGGCAATTAACGGATGGCGGAAAATAGATGGAGGTCGAACTGCCGTAACTGGCGACGTACCGAAGCCCTGGAGATCATTTTGGCTGCAATGTGCGGTGTTGCAATTGAACACGCGTGGGAGTCGGGGAGGGGGTGAGACGAGTGACGTCGGCTGCTGGTGCTGCTGCGGATGGGCAAGTGGAGGTCCGTCGCTGAGAGGTTTTCAAAAACTGCCCCGGCTCAACGTCGTCCACGCCTTCTCTTCCATTGGAGTTTAGCGCCGCTGTCCGTGCGCTTGACCGGGAACTCGGGAGAGATCGGTACCAAGAGTCACGTGAGGCCCATGACATCAGCCTTGACCACTGGGACCAGAAAAGGACCACACAATGCCCGTATTTGGGAAAGGGATGTAATTGAAGAGAATGCGCAAAAACACCGCCTCTGTAACAACCTAACAGATCGCAAGCAAGCAATGATACAGGCGAATGTGTGGGTGCTCGTGGCTTCCATCGGACCACGTTCCACTTGTGTCAAGCATGGGGCAGCTGTTCCTTCCCAAGAGCTTCCTGAAACATGAAACATTTTTAGAAGCTGTTCGACTCCGGTCGGCTTGCTCTCTGTTATCATCCGACCACGCCTTTGAGGACGTAAATACCGATTACGTCGCCCCATTCTAATAAGATCTCCGTCAATTGAAAAGAACAACAAAACAGAACGAAAATCGAATCTTGTCAAGTCTCACACGAAGCCGGCTGGCGCTCCTGTCGGCTGTCCCGTTGGTGTCCCGGAGCTGTTCTGCGGGCTGTCCTCTCGCCTCTGCCCCCGGCTCTCGATACCGTCTCCTCGGGGCAGGCGATGGTCCCCTCGTCGCATTGCCGTTTCGGCCTTCGACGTATTCGGCGCGTTTGACGTGGTTACCGTGTTTGATGTGCTCTGTTCCTTAGCCTCAGATCCGCCCGCATTCACCTCGCGAGCACGACACATCTCGCAGCCGTGGAAGCTGATATAGACCGACAAGATGACACCAGCAACGACGCTGTAGCCAACGACCAACCCGCTCCGCTCTCGCGCCAGTTGAAGACCCAGACCGCCATTGAATACCGAGCAGAATCCAGAGGCGGCCCCACCAGATGTGCACATAGCTGATCATTCCCCGTTTCTTATGTCTCAGATAATAGTTGTGATGAACCAAGCCTAAGAAAGGCTGGATCCCCAACATGGCGACAATGACCACACCAAAGGTGGTGTGTGCCTGGTTGAAGAGCTGACTTGATTGTCAGTTGTCGCACTATGAGGAACGTTTGGATGACGACGACACTCACCATATTCCGCTCTGGCCTATGTCGATACCCAGCCCAAATCCTGCCCACATCAGGCTGAAGGCCATTGTCTGCCAAACGGCATGCAACCACCAACTCTTGAGCAAAGGCATCATCAAAGAGCCCAGTGGGTAAAAGACACCCATCACGAGCGCCATAATGATGCCGTGCGACGCCAGTACGGTGTTCGAGTTGGAAGTCTCGGCTGTAGTAATAGTTCCGCCACCATTGGAGCCGGAGTCGGAGCCCGAGCCGCTACCGCCATTGGAGAACTGGCTGCCGCAATAAAGGTGTTGCTATCAGAGCTGATGGCTGCCGCCGTCAAATCCACCTTGAATTGGACATGGTCGTCATGCCGGGCGATGCTCGCGGCTCGGTCCGTGGTCGCCAGCGACGAGCCCTTCTTCCAGGCGCCCATCCAAGGGGCGTTGGTACTGGTCAGGGACATGGACCCGCCGGTCGTCCAGCTTTGGCAGTTGGGGCACACGACATTGGCCGTCATCTGGCCGTCCTGGCTGACTCCGCTGCCGGCAAGGAGCGTCAAGCGCGCCGCGGTGCTGCTCGTGTCCAAGGTGGGCATGACATATCCCATGCCGAGGCGAGGCGACAAAGTCAGATTGCCCTTCCCGTCCTGGTACATCACAAAGATGCTGGAGCCCGACATGGTGGAGCCGATCCCGAGGGCGACCCATTGCAACGAGGTTGGCGCCTTGATCTGGAAATAGATGTTTCCAGCACCTGCGTTTGCCGAGAAGTCGGAACGGCGATGGAGAAGCACACACCCGAGGTGCAAAAACCTCGACACCTCGCCAGCCGCGAGGCCAGCACCTGGACGACGAGGTTAGTCCATGACCATCGCCAGCTGCGAATCACTGGACGATACGCCTGTCGCCCACAACCAGGATACTTGACGCAAAGAAGCTACTTACCCGTCAGGGCCGACAAAGCCCAAGCGATGGCTTTCATCTTGTCCCGTGCGCAGAAACTTACACCGACAAGGCAGACTGAAGTAGTTGGATTCCTGAACTTCGAGGAGAGCAGTTAGCTCGGACGTCGTTTTCGTTCGACTCGTTTCATAGGACAACACCAAATATCAAGTCGCGGGTCCTGCTTCGTGAACACAACAATCGTGTAACCGGCTGTTGGAAGAGGTATGCGCGTCAGTCCCGGACTCAATTGGGGTAAGTGGACGTTGAGATTGGCTGAGACAGTGCAGCCTGACGAACTCGGGTGGGAGAAAGGGCAGAAAAGACAGAGAACAAAGGGCGGACCGGGTATTTCGAGTCTCCGGGCAATGCAGGGGAGAGATGCTTTTCAGGGATATGTGCTGACAATGACAGAAACTGTCACGCAGAACTGCCATGCAGCGGAGGATCAGCCCCCATGAATGGCTCATCTCCCTATCGTGCCGTCGGGATTGCCAATGCATCTAACAACCGTTGGCCCAAATAAGATTCTCTTGTCTCCTTGGCAGAATCAAGGCCTCTTCTCCCTATGCAGTCATGCTGTCGTTGTTGTGGTTCTGATGCAAAGATCCAGCCGTCGGGCTTCACGAGATACCCCTCAACTTGGCACCTGATATCAACGCGCAGGTGCCTTTCCACGAGGTCAGCGGCACAGCCACACGCCGCGGGCAAGGCCCAGACTTTCGAGGTACGGACTGGCACCACCACACCCGAAGAAGAGGGACCGGGAACGTGTCTTCTCGGAACCCGCCGTCTGGAACCCTGTGGCCCTTCTCCTCAACACCGTCACCATTGAGACATTGGAGAGACATCACGAAGATCAAGATGATGGGACCCTCCCGTCACCACCTCATGCATCCCATCTCGGTCAGCTGTGGAAGCGGAAGCGGAAGCAGTCCGAGCCTGGAACCCAACCCGAACCTGCGGTTCAGCCCTCAACACCGCCTAAACCAGCCCTGGTTTAGCGCAGACAAGATGCCGTGCGCTAAAAAAACCTGTGGGGGCCAGACTCTGTGGGTCGTGAATTGCAGGCATAAGGACGGGAAACTGCGAATCCCGGTGAGGTCGTTCGAGATGACTTACCTTACCTACACGTCGTGTCAGACAGAAACATCCATCACGAGACGTCCAGACGGCTGTCTGTCTCGGCCTTCATCACAATTTTCTTCGGCAAACTGTGTACATGTGCTGTGCATACGATACGGTACATACAGGACGGCAAAGTGGGGAAATTCTGGCTCAAGGAACATTCCTCTTTCAAGGTTGCAGCGCGGCCGAGTCAACCCTGTCCGAAGATCTTCAGCTCGCCAAATCTCCTCTGCAGATGTCCATCCCCAAATGACGAAGGTAGCCTTGGCGTTTCAAGCCTCTGCGCCTGCTCTCGATCTATCCCTTTTGAATTGGCGTGATCGATAAAGCGGCTCGCCATTTGTCAGTGAGTAAGGCGCTCGGCGCCGGCTCCCGGGGGGAAAGTGGGGAACTGCATGCATCTTCAGATCCCGACCTTCCACCGTCCAATCGGTCCGCACGCGGCTCTCTCCCGGATCGCCCCGAGAGGCCGAGGGTCCATGCAGCAATACCTTCCTTCCTTCATCCCAAAAGCGGTCTCCCGTCCTGTTCGGTCCAAGAAAGACGGTATGTGGGTGTTTCAGGTTCCACATTCCGTAAAAAAAAAAAAAAAAAAAAAAAAAAAAAAAAAAAAAAAAAGGCCTTGCCTCCAGCATTGCCTACCATCCGGGCTCTTTTTTTCATTCCGCCCACCTGACAAACACTGCTGTGTCCGTGGAGCGGAAGCTCGCGCAGCAGTGGCACTGTTCCGCTTCCGGCTACTATCTGCAGCTCAGCGAGCATCAGATCTTGGGGAACGCCAGGTACGCGGTGCCCATCCTCAGCTGGCGGAGTTTATGATACCTACACAAACCTCATGTGTTTCCTCCATGTACTCTGTACATACCTACGGATACTGGAAAGCAGGCGAAGACTTGGCTATGGTGTGTGAGACAAAGATTAGAGATATCTATCTCGTGGTTTATTCCTCTAACCCCTCTTTGCATCAATGATCACCTGGAGGCAATCAATCCATCAGTGTGGACCATCAGAGGTCAAGCATCATCCTGTGGCACTTACCCATTCAGCAACCACATGGATGTGCGATTTCACTTGACCGAGATACCTAGGAGGAGCGACGGTGCGGGAAGGGGTCGCCCGGCTGACCAAAATATCCAGCAGACCAAAATACCCAGCAGTCATGCCTTGTTCTGAGTCTGTCAAGAAATCCAGGGCAGGGACTAGTCCTGTGGCATCAGACTGACAACAGAGATCCTGAAAATTGAGAACATACTGTCCACAAACTGTTGTCATAGGGGTTGTCATGCACAGCCCACTCTATTACTCGCTGTCAACTGCACTAGTCTGAGATTGATGACAAGAGAGAGAGCAAAGGTGGAAACTTCAACCCCTCCCTCCTGCACGTCAACCAACGAACCATAATCCACGGCTGTGGGTGGTAGCTAGCCTGCACGGTACCGTCTTGGTGGCAGATGGGTGCAGAGGACGTGGTGGAATAAGAAAAAGCTCAAACGGTCTGCAGTATGAGTGCACTTGTTGGCGAGGCGACAACTCAAGCAGTGCCGGACTCTACGTTGTTGGTTGTTGTGGTTGATGGAACCGCTGTGAAGTTGCTACAGCGTCTTGGGGAGTATATTGTATCTGGTCCTCCGAGACCCCCGAAAACTCCCCAAGTCACACACACCTTGCCCCAAGGCCAGTGGCATTTCGGGGAGCTCCCTGACCTAGGCATCACTGGGTAAACTTTTGGGAGTTCCTCCTTTCATTTACTTTCTTCTTCTTCTTCTTGGTTGGTGGTGCTTTATTTACATGCCATCTCAGCTCACTTCGCCTCCCTAAGTGTGTACGCCCTACATCCATACAACAGCAGTCATATGCTCTGGTTTCGCCCCGAGAGGTCTGCTGAGGAAGGCCCAGATTGACGCATGCCTCCTAGCCCGATCTTCCATAGCTTATTCCCAGTCTATGCCTGATAGACTGCTGTGATGATCACACCAGGCCTTGCTTTGTATTGTAAACCAGTTCCACTAGCCACGAACTCACGGCAAAACATGGCGCTGGCTGTCTCCTGGCACTGGGTTGTCACCGTGACACAAGGGCAAAACTCAGAGAGATCCAAGCATCACGCAAGTTGAAGACATTGTAACAACGGTAGCCGCAAGCAGTCATGAACTTGGAACTGTGAAAGACGGTAATCTCTATTCTAATCTATGCAAGGAAGGCTCTGCTCTATCTGTTGTATCCATAGGCAGTTCTGCAAGAGAGGCTGAGCAGTCTAAGAAAGCCAGCACCAAAGAAGGGGAAAAGATAGGGGAAAAAGGAAACGGAAAAAAGGACCTCGTCAGTTCTCCTTAACGCCCCGCTGAAACCCGATCGAAAACACTGGGCACCTCTTTTTTTGCTGTCGAGGCGCCCCATTTCTTCATTTCCAAGCCCGTTCCGTCTCTTACTTTTCCGAGACCTTCCCTCCTTCCGAACATTGGGAAGGTCTCCCCCATGCACCCTCGCATCACCTGCTCAAGCCCGCCACTCAAACCCAGAATTCAGCAGGCTGCTGCTCGCCACATAGCTGAAGCCACCAAAGGGATCGTCCTTAGCGCTGCTGCCGCGCCTGACACCATCACCACACCACCGCCGTACACATCATCCAGGGAGTCAAACCTGGTCCTGACGGGGCTCAGCGGCAGCTCTGTGAACTCGCGAGCAAAGTTCTCGGCCATCTCCGGATCCGTAATCAGCGGCTGGATAGGCGGTTCCAGCTCCCTGCCTCGAGCTTCTTCCAGTCGATCTTGCGGAAGAAGCGATGCTTCTTGATGGTGGCCAGGTCCTTGGGCATGTTGTAGCCCAGCCGCTTGGCGGGTTCCTTGCGCAACAGGCGCGTGAGCAGGTCCTTGGCGTCCGGGCTGAGGAAGAAGGGGAGAGTGAGCTTCTGGCGGACGATGTTGTCTTGGATCTTGGCGTGGTTCGGCCCGCGGAAGGGAGGGTGGCCCGTGAGCAGGTCGAAGCCCAGCGCGCCGAGAGACCACCAGTCGACAGCTTTGCCGTATTTCTTGCCTAGGATGACCTCGGGCGCCATGTAGTCGACGGTGCCGAGCATGGAGTTGCAGGCCTCCGGGTCCACGGCGACTTTGGAGAGGCCAAAGTCGGTCAGGAGGAGGTGGCCCTGTGCGTCGAGGAGGCAGTTCTCTGGCTTGAGGTCACGGTAGACGACGCCCAGGTTCTCGTGCAGGTGGCTGAGGGAGAGGACCATCTCGGCCATGTAGAAGGCGGCCGTCTCCTCGGAGAACATGCGCTCGGTGCTCAGGTGCGTGAAGAGCTCGCCGCCTTGGCCGTACTCGAGGATGAGGTACAGCTTCTCGTGGTCCTGGAAGGCGTAGTAGAGATTAACGACGAAGGGGTGGCGGTTGACGCTCTCGAGGATCTGGCGCTCGGTCTTGGTCTGCTCGATGAGTTTCTTGTGGACCACCAAGGATGCCTTCTTGAACTGCTTCTGGGCGAACAGGCGTCCGGTCGCGCGCTCCTTGACGAGAATAACCGTGCCGTAGCTGCCCTTGCCGAGACACCGGAGAGGCTCAAGTCTTCCGCAGTAATCTTACGACGCGGACGGGCAGTGTCCTCTGTGACTCGGCCGTTGGCTTCGCTGGAAAAGTCGTGCTCCAGGTTGATCTCGTAGCGGGTGCTGCGGCCGGACACCGACTCGGAATCGCTGCAAATGCCGCTGCTTCCCGTGCGGCTCTTGTAGCCGCTGTCGGCCAGGTTCTCGCCGCTGTTTCGGCCGCTGCTTACGGTGGTGTCGCTGGCGAAGGGGGATCGGAATCCTCCGCTCTGAGTCGGGGAGGCCGTGGGCGATGAATCGGTCGTAGCGGCAGGAGTGCATTCGACGCCAAGATTCAAGCCTTCCAGCTGCATCCGCAACTTACCGATGCCGCTCACGCCAGTCGACGGAACGGTCGCGTGGAAGGACGGGCTGCAGTTCGCGCTGACAACATCCTTGATGGCAAGGGCCAAGGGCTTCTTGGTTCGCTTGGTGGGGTTCTTCTTTGCGCCAGGTTGAGGCGTAGGGCAGGCATCCGAGTCCTCGTCGCCCGACACCAGCGGAGTGGTGTTGAAACCGCGCACAGTGTTAAGCGCGGGAGTCGCCGGGGAAAACATGGCTCCTTGGGCGATTGTTCCGGCCGGCCCTCACAAGGATAGTGTCCTATGCTGAAGGTGAAACAGAGCCAAATATCAGAAGACTTGCAATTCCGCGCCCTGGCTCAGAGAGCGTGGTCCGCCAGACGTTGCGTCTGACGTTCAGGCCTTTCCCCGACGTCGTCCAGCGTCGGCGCGCTTTTCAGTGTTCTGGCTCAGTCCCTTGTGGCTTGGAATCACACGCATCTGGTATTTGAAGAAAGAAGGAGAATTGTCTTGCTCGGTGGCTTCGGTTGGCATTGAGTAGTGTCTCGTGTTCGGTGGTGGTCGTTTGGTGAACTTCGTCGTGGAAGGGTGTTCACTTGAAAACCAAGGGAGGAAATGGACATCGAAGAAAGCAGGGCGGCGGGGATTTTTCTGCCAGGAATGCGGCATCTGGCCCCCTGCTGTGCCAGGCATTGCAGCACCTGACAGATATTTGTGGCCTCCTGATTGGATGGATCTCAGCCCTGCTCGCCCCTTCTTCTGTTTTTGGTACCTGAAGCGGTTAGGCTGGGGCACACCGGGTCTAGCCGCCTTCCCCAGAGTCCAGGCACATCACTGGAGATCCGATGATCAGGTTTGGTTGAGCCGAGCATTCTCAGATGACGTGAGAGCCATCCTCAGCACCACACTGTGGAACTTAACTTAAGGAGCAGGACTCCATGTTCAAATCCCTGGACAGCCTTTCTCTTGGCTCAAATCGTTTGAGCTGTGGCCAGGCATCGATACGCATGGCCACATTGTATTGGTTTTGGTCCCCGCCAACCCAAGGCGGGCTCACGTTATCGATGCCTTGACATGTCACCGGTACCGGTACCCTCGGGCACTCTGGTCTCGATGGCTGCGAGTATCAAGGGTTAGGATCCAATGTTGGGCTGATCGAAGACGGGATTTTACAGCAGTGGCAGATCGACATCGGACGCATAGCCATGCACCCATGGAAATGCTTCTAAAAGAGGACGGCAGCACCATCATCTGTCGACCTGGCGCAAGTTGGATGTTTTCTTCTTTGACCGACAGTCTAAGAACGTTTCCCGGGAGAGGCCGAGCAACCTCCCTCTTCATCATCGGAGACTCATCGTCAGAGGGGAAGGAAGAGAACTAGATCCGAGGTGCTGCTTGACGCAGGACAATGGGATTCTTTAATAACCCAGTGCATGCCTTGAACGAGAGACATCCGGGATTCAATGGATAGTGGCATGCCACATTAGCCTGTGCGTTTTCTCCCATTCTAATAATACATCGAAATACGTATGTTACGACAAAAATGTAATTATTACGTAGTATTTCAAGCTCCAGGAACTTCGACAGATGCCTGCAGCTCCACCAGATCACAACGAACTCACGATCGCCATTCTTGCGCCCCGACAAATCGCTTCTGGAAACCCGTGGTCATTGGGGCTCATATCACGACCATGATGCACCCATCGCGCAGAGCATATGTGGAGGAGGCGGAGCCCGAAGTAGGTCCACGTTGATTATTGACTACGAATACAGCGAACCCGGCAGACTGACCATCGCCGCGTCCAGGATCGAGCGGCATCGACCTTGACTCCATCCGTAAGGCAGGTCTCCCTGTGCGGGACAGTTCTATTCTGACATTTCTTCGCAGCAATCGACCGCGACTATGACATTCCAGGCGCCGGGGCGGGCATGGCGCCGGAGAAGGCGTCGGCGCTTCTATCCCAGTTCGAGCGCAAGAGGCTAGCAGCGACGATTGCCGTACCCACCGACGATGGACGGGTACGCGCCAAGCTCCGCGAACTGGGCGAACCCATCACGCTCTTCGGCGAGGGTCCAGCGGACCGGCGCGACAGACTGCGGGAGCTCCTCACCGAACAGGTCACGGCGCAACAGAGCGCCGGGCAGGAAGGAGCGGATGTGGAAATGAAGGACTTGGAAGAGGAGGAGGAGGAGGCGGAAGAGCAAGAGGAGGAATTCTACTCTAGGGGGACAGAGGAGCTTCTGCAGGCGCGGATACAGATCGCCCACTACTCGATCCCACGGGCGAAGCGGCGAATCGAGTTCCAGAAGAAGGAAGCAACGATCCCGTTGCGGACGCATGTCAAATTTCGGAAGGAGATCAAGGAGCGGCTACAGACCTTTGAGCTTCAGGGCAGTCAGACGGCGGGAGACCGCCATGTTTGCATGACGAGGATATCGCCAAATGGGAAGATGGTGGCAACGGGCAACTGGGGTGGGCAAGTCAAGCTTATCGACATCCCCTCCCTCGAGACAGGCGGACGTTGAGGGGCCATACGAACAAGATCAGCGGTATTGCGTGGATGCCTGGAGCTACCCTCCCCGATAGCAACATTGCGGAGGAGACGGTCAACCTGGCGTCAGGCGGAGCAGAGGGGCAGATTCACCTCTGGTCACTAACCCAAGACACCCCGCTTTCGACTCTCTCTGGCCACTCGCAGCGGGTATGCCGCGTCGAATTCCACCCCTCTGGGAAATATCTTGCTTCCGCGTCAGAGGACACCTCGTGGAGGTTATGGGACATCGAGACGACCACAGAGCTGCTTCTCCAGGAAGGCCACTCGCGCGGAGTCTATGCCGTCAGCTTCAACACGGACGGATCGCTCCTGGCCAGTGCGGGCCTGGACAGCATCGGGCGTGTCTGGGATTTGCGCTCAGGCAGGACTGTAATGATCCTCGACGGCGGCACCGACGGTCACATCAAACCCATCTACGGCCTTGACTGGGGTTCTGACGGCCATCGGGTTCTGACGGCCTCTGCGGACGGGTGGATCAAGTGCTGGGACGTCAGGAAGGTGCAGCGGTTGGGAGGCATCGGTGCGCACACGAGCGCGGTTGCCGACGTGAGGTGGTTCAAGGGCCTGGACGATCCGCTGGAGGGGACGCCGCCGGGCGAAGACGAGAAGGGCATGCAGATTCCCAAGAAGTCCGGCACCTTCCTGGTCTCGGCAGGGTTTGACCACAAGGTCAACATCTTCTCGGGGATGATTGGGCCCTAGTCCAGTCGCTTAGCGGCCACACCGGACCTGTTGCCAGTGTGGACGTGAGCAGGGACGGGAGATGGATAGTCAGTGGTGGCCACGATCGTACAGTCAAGCTTTGGGGAAGGAACGATTCGGCCGGCATGTACGGGGATGACTAAGCAGGGGGTTTTGATTCTGCTTAAAGACGAGGAGAGAGCCCATGTGTACGTACACGTACAATACATCTGGGAGACAACCTAACCTGGAATCCGATACCCAAACCGAATGTACAAATAGCAGTGGGCTGGCGAATACCTGGAGGTCTGTGAATGGATATTGAGACAGTGCCGGTTCCAGCACAATGGTGATGCCACGTCATGCACGGACCACCGCCCCACAGCTGCTGATAACCGCGATAAACTACCTGGAACTTGGGGGAAGACGAGCGCGTCCGCTTGCAACTTGCAACTTGCACCTTGGAAAGAACCGGAACGTCTTCATCTCGAGCAGCCTACTTCCTCTCCCATCAACGGACCGATACAATCAATGCCACTCATCTAATTCAGTCGTTTCCTGCCAAAAAAATAAAAATAGCGAAATACCCACCAACGCTTACCCAATTCACCATCCCTCCCAGAGACAGCAGAGATGTCCAACATCGACCGATACCGTCCTCCAAGGGAAGGCTATCAACCTCCAACCCTCCCACCGAAACCAATGCCCGCTGCCATTGACCGCCTCTCGAGGTCACCGTCTAGAAGGCGAGATGTTCCTCCGGCTGTCCCCTCTCCCCCGCGTACACCTCGAGGACATCACCACCAAGGCCCACTCGCGTCGGAGCGCGCCCTCACCTTCCCAGCCGAGTCCACAGCGTGACCTGGAACTGAGGCCAAATCAATGGTTCTTCACCGCGGACGAAGTTGTCAGCAACCCCAGCATAATCGATGGCCTGTCGATAGCGGAGGAGAGGCTACGGAGAGCGAAGGGCGTGAACTTTATCTACCAGGCCGGTATCATGCTCGAGCTGCCGCAGCTCACATTATGGGTCGCCGCCGTGTTCTTCCACCGGTTCTACATGCGCTTCAGTCTCGTGGAGGAGAAGGGCGGCATTCACCACTACGTAAGGGATTGGTGTGCCAGCACGAGTACAAACCCACACTAACCCACCCTCCCAGAACATCGCTGCAACCGCGCTCTTTCTCGCGAACAAGACCGAGGAGAACTGCCGCAAGACCAAGGACATCATCATCGCCGTCGCCAAGGTGGCCCAGAAGAACGTCAAGCTCATTATCGACGAGCAGAGCAAGGAATACTGGCGGTGGCGTGACAGCATCCTCTCCTACGAGGAACTCATGCTCGAGACGCTGACCTTCGACCTGATGGTCGACAACCCGTACCGCGCCATGTATGAGATTGTGAAGCAGCTGAACCTGGTGCACAACAAGATCCTCCGCGACTCGATGTGGGCCTTTTGCAACGACGCGGCTTTGACGGTGCTCCCGCTGCTGCTCAACCCGCATGACATTGCAATCGCCGCCATCTTCTTCGCCACGACCGTCACCAAGGAGAAATCGACGACGTCGGCGGCCAGCCGTGGTGGCGCCACCTCGGCGCCAGCGAGACCAACACCACACGCGCCGTGCAGCTCATGTGTGACTTTTACCGCGAGAACCCGCTGCGCAGCAGGAGAATGCTAAGGTCCCGGGTTCGCCAGAGTTCAACCTCGAGAGCACGCGCCGTAGGGGGGAGCTGAGCCTCAGCCAGATGGATCTCGATTCCGCCGCCAGCCAGTACGGCACGCCGACGCCACTGGGTGCGTCGGACAGGGGCGGGACGCAGAGTCCTAGGCCAGGGGCCATGACAATGAAGGTGAACGGCAGGACGGAGAGGGATGTCAGCGAGGTTAAGGACGTCGAGATTAAGGAAGAAGACCCCGACTCGTCGACCACTAAGGTTGGGGACGAATTCCCGCCGATGGTCAGCATCGAGAAGGATTCGGAAAGGGGCGACTCGGATGCCGCGCTCAAGGTAGCCGCGAATGACCTATCTATGCACGAGGGGACCAACACGAGTGTTAATGGCAGTCTCGGTGGCGGGTTGATCTCGCCGCGGATCAAGAGGAGTCCGGAACCGGAAGCAGGCGACGAGAGGGAAGCCAAGAGGCCGAAAGTGGAGGACGATGAGGACGAAGATGAGGGAGAAATTAAGAGCTCTTAGATTGCGCTCTCAGGACGGGCGGATTGCCCTATGCTTTGCTTGGTTCCGGCGTCAACTGGTTTTGTGCTTGTGGGATTTGGGGGTAGTCGGGGCATCAAGAGGCGTCGATAGGGGCTTGGCTGGGGTCAGGGACATGGGACGGCAGCGGTGTTTGTTTTTGGGGGTTTATTGTTCTTGCCGATTCCCACTCTCCTTGAAGCGTCTTCTCGGAGGGGCTCTTGGTTCGTTGTACCATACATTACTTCTCTTCTTTTCTGCCCGATTCCAGAGGAATCGGCCCGCTGCCCTTTTTATTGTTTTGTCTAGGGAAGAGGGTTACACGGGGCCCACCAAGCGAGTGTCGGGCTGCGTTTAGAGGCGGCTGTGAGCAATAGCGTCCGATAATGGCGAGCACAGCACGCATTTTACTTGGAGTTGAGCATATCAGTTGGTGACCGGACGTCTCCATGCCAGGCAACTCGTCGCCACTTCCCTGGTTTATCTCTGCAGATACCGAAAACCGGTTTCTCCGAGAAATGAGCTGAGCAGTTAACGACACGATCCCACTCCCCTTCGATGTATCTACACCTGTCCCCTTTTCTTCCACAGCTCTTTGCCCTCCTGAAACATCCCACACATCCCAACGACCCCTCTTTCTATTCTTCTCCATTCCGCCTAATTTGCCGCCTCGCATCCAAGTAATCCACCAGCTCAATCATATTTGCACACCCCATCATCCCCGCCCTTTCCTGTCGTGTCAGCAGCGCGTTCTTGTTCGGGCCCATCCCGGGACCGCACATCTCGCTGAGATGGTGCAGCACAAGCTTGAATGGCAGCGGGCAGCGCGCAACATGGTTGAGGAAGGACTCCACGACGGCCCACGGGCACGCGTCGTGCCCTGCGTAGAGCGCCGGGTTGGCCAACAGGGCGCGCGCGGACATGAGGCCGGCAAGCTTCGGTATGTTTCGCAACAGACTTTGCGTGCCGGCTGGGGCTATGTCGGTGGGTGGAGTGGAGGAAGAGGAGATGGACGGTGGGGTCTTGCTGTTGTCGTTGTTGAGTAAGGGGGAGGTGAAAGGGAGGGCGTTGAGCGCGAAAACGTCGCCAGAAAGGAGGATAGGCACGCGGTCGCCGAAGGTGGAGGTGAGGACTTCCAGGGCCTCGAGGTTGATGGGGGTGCTGGAAGGGGTGGATCGCGTGCGCGGGTGGATGGTCAGCCAGTCTATGTGGCGGTCTTGGTCGGGGCCAAGGACGGTGGTGATAAAGTCTATTGTTTTGCTGGTATGCGCGTCAGGAAATGGGGTATCACTTCTAACCCCCTGGGGGGTGACTGTGATTTGACATACCGGAGATCCTTATGCACTCGAATTTTGACGCTGACGCTCCTTCCCTTAGGGTTGTCGATGTCTTTCTCTTTGCGACGCCCCATCCGTCTCGGCGAAGCTGCTCCCGGGTCTCGATGACCATATCTCGCACAAGCTCCCGCCTCTCCATCAGGGCCGCACCAAGGGTCTCGGCACAGGCCCACGACTGGGGACAGCCGCAGTTCAGGTCGACGCCGTTACTGTATGGGACTACCAGCGAAGACGCTCTCGCAAGTTCTTGGGGGACGTTGGCGCCGAACTGTACTATCGTTGGAGGCTGGGGCCCGCTGGTGGATATTGTGAAGTCTGAGGAGTCAGCAGCTAGTTCAAGATCAAGACAAAAATGACATGACTCACCGCTGTCTCTGGCGAACCGGTTCCTGTTAAACTCCTTGGCCAGAATCATGGGCGTCCAACAGAGATCGGTTCCATATTCATGAACGGTTTTGCGGAAGGCGAGCTGTTGGCAAGTCAGATATAGCTCTTCATGGACTGTGGACGCTCTTCTTGCGCTTAGGTATTTACCTTGCTGTAACGCACCATAGGCGCCGATGTGTACAGAAACCTCTTTTCATTTTTTGCAATGTCGAAGAGCTTCAGGGGACTAATAGTGATGGAATCAGGGGACTCAGCTGGGACTTGCTCGACATCATTTTCTGCGACGTAGCCTTACTGTATAAGCTCCAGATCTGAATTCACAGCCATGTATTTACTGCTGCGATGTTAGATTGCCAAATTTAATGAATATAATCCCGTTATTGTGATGTTGTGCTGTTGTTCATGAGTGGCAGAAAAGAAGCAGATTGAGTTGAGGCAGGAATTACCCCACTATGTCAATAACACTATGGTGAGATGTACGTACGTATCACGCCTCCCTCTTTGTTCAGTACCAAAAAAGCAAACAAAAGAAAAAGATAGTTAAAATAAGCAAAATACCCAGATCTACCTAGTTAGGTTATTCCCATGGATGATACATGTGTCTCTCGATACACGGTATACTTTGTTGGTTCATTCGAGCTCTTATTTCTCTCAAACCATGAAAGTTTGCTGGTTGTGATGAACCCGCAATGGTGGGGCTTGTAACAAATTTACCGTAGAGAACAGGAATGTATCCCCGACTGCAGGTACTGGGCGCCTCTGATTGGCTAAAAACTGGTCCTGCTGGAGCCGAGCTGCAGTGGCATAAAATTTCGAGTCATTCAATACCCGACCTCGGGCTTCCCTGCCCTCAACTTCTAGGGTGTGAGTCGACGGCCATCTCCCGCACCCCGAGCCACAGACAACCAAACGGGCAAACGGACAGGATGTCAGACATCAGGAACCCCGTCATTGGCCTTCTCGGCGGTGGCCAGCTCGGCCGCATGCTCTGCGAGGCCGCCAACCCTCTGGGCATCGACATCGCCGTCCTCGACGAGGAGAATTCGCCGGCCAAGCAGGCGCACGACACCAACCGCCATGTCACCGGCTCGTTTAAGGACCCCGCCCGCATCCGGGAGCTTGCGGCGCAGTCTGATGTCCTCTCGGTCGAAATCGAGCATGTCGAGACCGAAGTCCTTGAGGACATCGAGAAGAACGGCGTCAAGGTCAAGCAGACCGACGGCTCCACCAAGACTCACAAGCCCCCTGTCCATCCCTCGTGGAAGACCATCCGACTCATCCAGGACAAGTATCTCCAGAAGGAGCACTTCCGCAACAGCGACAAGCACATTCCCATTGCCGATCAGGTGGCTGTCGAGTCGGGACCCAGTGCCCTCGACTCGCTCAGGAATGCTGCCGTCAAGTTCGGTTTCCCGTTCATGCTGAAGGCACGAAAGGGCAGCTACGACGGGAGGGGCAACTACAAGGTTAGCAGTGAGAAGGACTTTGAGGACGCCGTCAAGGCTCTAGGGGGGTTGAGCCTCTACGCCGAGAAGTGGGCGCCTTTTGTCAAGGAGCTGGCCGTCATGGTCATCAGGACGGAGGACGACAATGGGAAGCTCAGGAGCTGCGTTGCCTATCCCGCTGTCGAGACCATCCACGAGGACAGTATTTGCACCAAGGTCTTTATGCCGCCGAGAGACGTTCCCGAGAACATCTGCGAGGCGGCGAGGAAGCTGGCCACTGAGGTCATCAGCACCCTATGGGGCAGGGGTGTTTTTGCTGTGGAGATGTTTCTGCTCGAAGATGGTAAGCACATCTGTTTCGTTCCTCCGGCTCTCTGTTAACTCTCTTTCAGGCTCCCTGATGGTCAACGAGGTCGCCCCTCGCCCGCACAACTCCGGCCACTACACCATCGAGGCGGTCCCTCACATGTCCCAGTACAAGGCGCAACTACACGCCGTCCTCGATCTCCCCGTCCCCAAGAAGCTGACTCCTAGAGTCCCTCCGCTATCATGCTTAACATTCTCGGCGGCGCCAACCGGCTTCCCACCTCAAGCTGGCCGAACTGGCCCGCACCACCTTCGACGACGACATGGATGTCTACCTGCACCTCTACAACAAGAGCTCCAAGCCCGGTCGCAAGATCGGCCACATCACCATCAGGGTACCTCCACTATCCAAGACCTCGAGGCCAAGGCCGCACCCTTCATCGACCTGGTCAACCAGATCCGCCACGAGCGCATCACCGCCACCTCAGAGACGCTCCGTCCCAGCAGGAAGCCGCCCGAAGCCCGCTTCCGCTCCGCAACAGCCCACTTCTCAAGATAACCCACTCGTCCTCGTAACAATGGGCTCCGACTCGGACCTCCCCGTGCTCAAAGCCGGCCTGGACATCCTCCGCGAATTCGGCGTGCCCTACGCGCTGGACATCACCTCGGCCCACCGCACGCCCAAGTACATGATGAAGGTCGCCGACGAGGCTGCGGGGCGGGGCATCAAGGTCATCATTGCTGCAGCGGGCGGTGCCGCCCATCTTCCCGGCATGATCTCGTCGGGACACCGCTGCCGGTAATTGGCGTGCCGGTCAAGGCGACGCATCTGGATGGGATGGATAGTCTGTTGAGTATCGTGCAGATGCCGGTGAGTTCACTCTTCTCCAGATGCTTGGAAGTGTGCTTGGGGAGAAACTGATGATTGGTAACAGAGGGGCGTCCCGACGGCCACGGTGGGTATCAACAACTCGACGAATGCCGCGCTGCTGGGCGATTCGGATTCTGGGGTCGTTCCTGCCTGAGTACCAGGAGCGGATGAAAAAGTACCAGCTCGACATGGAGGAGCAGGTCATTGTCAAGGGGAATAGGCTTAAGGAGGTCGGGGATGTCGAGTACCTCGCTGCCAAGGGTAAATAGAACCTGGAGGAGGTGTGGGCATGCAAACTGGTGGGGTCGTTGTGTATTTAGAGCATGTTTTGTCCGGCCTCCAAAAAAGGAAAGATGATGCGAAGGCTACTCCTGTCATCAAAGCAACTGAAAAGATAAACTAGTGGAGATTGGGCAAAGAGTGAAGGGTGAAGAGAGTGACAAAGGGTGTCCCGCAACGGACCGAACCATCCTAGTCAATGGTTACAACCTCGCACACAGGACACAGACAAGATATCCAAAGTGGACGGTCGGCTCCGCAGGTGACACAGACGCAGCTCGTTGAGCTACGCCGCTGCCAGACACCCGAGAGATAGTCCATGGTGGCCAAGGTTATAAAGCGCGGCCAGCTGCGGGTGAGAGGTAGGTGGTCTCTTGGTCCAATCTGACATTATGGCTCACACTCGCTAGTGTTGTGGAGTATCTGGTATCTAAACTTTCATCAAAGTTCTATTCCAGAAGACGGCACAGTACAGGTGGGTATATGTCACTTAGAAGACTTGTCTCTTCGCTTCCTGGAAACATTGCTTCTCGACGCTTCTTTAGTTTTGAGATGTCTCTGCCAACGTTCCTCCTTCCCCCATGAATAAAACAAACAAGAACTAAGCATTTTTCACCTTCTGTAACTGCTTCTTTGAGAATCGACCTTGCACGCCATGGTCATTTCATTCATTCGCCCATCATCGCTCTGTCTTTGCTGGGCACGGCGGAGGTTTGAAGGTTGGCCAGGGTTTGTAGTCACGGAAGCATCTCTGCGGCAGATCAGCATCATCTGTGAGTCTCATATTGATGGGGAACCAAGGGCGCACCCGCCGTACATCGTCCCGCACTCATTGATGGGTTTTTGTCGTGCTCGGGCAAGGGGGGGCAATGGGTTTGGCCGAGACATCACAGATGTCGTAACAACTGGCAGGTCTCAGCAACTGGTCCTTATGCGCTTGGATTTGGGGGCCATACGCCATATCTCACGCCGCAGGGGCTAAGGGCGTCAATGCAGATGATTTGCGACTGACATTGCTCTTCAACCTTCGTCACTGGAACGGCAGCTGCCAGTCCTCCAAGAAGGAGGATGGACGAGAATAGGGGTAGGATTGCTGTGCAGTGCATGCTGGATGGTTGATGAAACAAAACGAGGTTGATAATCTGTTAAAGTCAAGATAGGAAGGTCAGAGAGAAGGTGCTGACCCTGAGGGATGGGCCGGAGAGGAAACATATACCATTTCAGAGTCTGGCCACAGAACATGCCAAGTTCAGATATCGTGGAATGCAGCCCCATCTCCATGAGACAACAGACTTCGGTGTCCTGGATTGTGAATGGGCCATAATCAAGATTGACAATCCCTCGCCTTCACTATCTCCTGACAGTTACTCTGTGGCGGAATTTCTCGGATCCAAATCATCGTACGCTGCAATGGAAGCCAAGGCGGACGCTGAGGAGAAAATTATGTTAAAATAGGGTAAGAAAGCAAGCTCCGTTAGGAACCGCCGGTGGCAACATGAGATGGAGTTGAGGTAGGGTTACTACGAGCAACAAGCTAATGTACGAATCCTGGATCCGCGGAAAGGAGCCAGGGGAGGGGGAGTCGGGTACGCAGATCTTGGGGCCAAAATCTCCGTCATCCCAGACAGGAACCGATACGACACTGGCCAGGTGCCTGCTGCGGCCTGCGTGAGTGGTGTGTTGTCGTAGTAGTGAAAATCTGGATGGCCTTGGCGTTGCTGCAGTTCAACAACCGATGAGGTCTGATGTAACCCAGTTCTCGGAGGGCTGAAGAGGTTGCCGCGCGTGCAGTAAAGGCGAACTGAGAGACACTTCAGTTGACTCGGCCAGGGCTCGCAGAAAGGCAGAGGTGGGACGCATTGCTGTCCATGTTGATTGACTCCATCCTCGTGTGATCTGCCCCTGTTTTCGAAGAGGACGGACGCAGGCTCGGATAGAGGCGGGCGGATAGAGGCGGCTACCCATGAGGGTTGCTGTATTGGATTGCAAGATCCAACAGGCCATTCAGACGTCAACATCGTCATCGTCGACTCCAAAGTCCTAAGCCGACAGAAGCCAGCGTCAGAAGAGGAAAGTCGTGATGGACTCGGCACTATAGTGGCAATCTGTTGAGACGTTGTCGCAGGGCTCGCCGTCGACTCAGCTCTGCACGTGGACATGAGCAGGCAAGATTTTTTCTGCCAAACTCTCCGGCAGTGGTAGACGGGAAGCAGCCGGGCTGCTAAAAATAAGTGCCTCCTGGGATCTTGGTCAGTAAATTGCGTCGAGGTTACTAACAGTTAATATGTGGAGTGGGAAAAATCCATCAGGATCACCAGAAAATTTCGCCTCAATGCCGCTGGGAAGAAGCAAGGACGATGTGAGCCGGTGGGACAAGCAGACACATGACGTTGACGTTGGCTGTTGGGTGTTGCAGAGTTTCTCCTGAGAGGAAGGTGCGTAAGGAGGAGTGAAAAATTCGAGTTGTGCAATGACATGGACGCATGTGGTGATGCAGGAGGCCACGGTCATAAAAGAGACCTGCTGCTCCTTCCGTGGAAGTGAAGATCTGTCGAAGCTCATCAACCTCAACGGACTGCGCAAGCAATCAACTCTCACTTGAACCACCGCCAAGACAGCCTTACTCACCTCCTGGAATCTCCAAAAACACCACTCACCACCATGATGAGACTCCAAGCCCTCGTCCTGTCCCTCCTCGCCTCCACAGGTCTGGCGAACCCCATCCGTCGGGATGTCAGCCAGCCAGCGTACACCTTACGCGTGACCTCGTAAGACCCTCCCCTGTTCTCAACTCCCCAAGCCAACCGATCCCTCACTAACTCCCCGCCAGCCCCGTAACAACTCTCAACAACCAACCGGTCACCACCTCTCCCTACAACACCACCCACCTCGGCATCTTCCCCGAGGCGGCGGCCAGCCGATCCGCTTCTACCCCGTGTTCAACCCGGCCACGGGTCTCGCCGAGCTGCACTCCCTGGAAACAGGCCACACGCTCGCCGTGATGGGCACCAACGGCCTGCTGGACTTTGTCAGCTTTGAGAACCCGGCCGCGGTGTCTGTCGCGCCGGGGACGACGCTGGACTGGACTTCTTTTCGACTCGATCAGGAGAAAAAGGTATTGAGGTATGCGGGCGGGGAGGGGAGCTGGGTTGCGTTTCCCGATAAGGGAGGGAACAGAGATGGGAGTGCGGGAGGGGCCTGGGTGGTGAAGTGGAAGGGCGGTGAGTGCTGCTTTCCAGAATCATGGCTAAATTGGTGAAGGTGGTTGCTGACTTTGTTGCGGTAGATGATGCGTGGACCACGATGAACTACATGCCTGTGGAGGTGGTGTACGAGCTCGTCAAGGAGGACTAGTGCACTTCCACATCGGGGTGCGTAACCTGGTGGGGTTGGGGGGCAGGACCTTAATTGCTGTTGCTGTTGGGTTGAGAAAAGTTATGTGTTGGGTCGTCTCTCGTGGAGCCAGTTGTGTTCCGCCTCCTATCTTTCTCAGAATCTGTCAGTCACTGTCAATGACAGGATGGCGGAGAATACAGAGATATCATGAATTCTTGCATTTTGTTGCCCTTCCAACTCCTGGGCAGTTGACTGCAACCAACTCAAGATCGCTGGAGACAACTGGCACGAACCTAAGAAACCATCCTATTGTTGTTACTGTGACAAAGTAAACTCCGACCATGCAGGAGACCAGGGTACAGTTTACATATCTACCAAAGTCCGTTATTCAGGACCAACCACCGCCCATCCCCTCACTTTTGTCGTCCGCGCCAAGACCACCCAACCAATCTCTCACTCCTACGCATCACCATCACCCCTTTCAAATTTAGAAGGCCATCTCCTTCTTGATCTCGGCAATCGCAAGACCGGGGTTGAGGCCCTTGGGGCATGTCCGAGTGCAGTTGAGAATGGTGTGGCAGCGGTACAGGCTCATCGAGTTGTTGAGGGCGTCCTTGCGCTCGGCCTTCTTCTCGTCGCGGGAGTCGGCCAGCCAGCGGTACGACTGCAGCAGGATGGCGGGGCCGAGATACTCCTCCGAGTTCCACCAGTATGACGGGCACGAGGTCGAGCAGCACGCGCAGAGAATGCATTCGTAGAGGCCGTCGAGCTTCTTCCGGTCCGCCTTGCTTTGCCTGTACTCCTTGCCCTGCTGTGGGTCAGCCATCTCACTCTCACAACCGGTGACTGTCACTCCCTTACATCCTCCGCCGGGGTATCACGCTGCAGGTACGGCTTGATCGACTTGTACTGCTTGTAGAACTGGGTGAGGTCGGGCACGAGGTCCTTGACGACGTAGGTGTGCGGGAGCGGGTAGATTTTCATCTCGGCGCTGTCCTCGGCGGGGATGCGGCCTGTCGATTGCCGTTAGTGTCCTTGCCTCCCTTCTTCTTCTTCTTCGCTCCTCGAGACATACACAAGCAGGCGAGGGTGTTGGTGCCGTTGATGTTCATGGCGCAGCTGCCGCAGATACCCTCTCTGCAGCTGCGGCGGAAGGTGAGGGTAGGGTCGAGCTCGTTCTTGATGCGGATCAGGGCGTCGAGGACCATGGGACCGGTCTTGTTGAGGTCGAGGGTGTAGCTCTGCATCCGGGGCTTCTCGGTCGGTGTGTCGGGGTTCCAGCGGTAGATCTGGAAGGTCTTGAGCTTGGGCTTGTCGCCCGAGGCGGTCGCGCTCTGCTGCTGCCCGTCGGTAACCTGAGCCATGCCGCGGACGGCGGCGGGAACCACGGCGGCGGCGCGCAGGGCCGGCCTGGACGCCGCGGCGCCGAGCAGAGCGGAGGCGGAAGAGCGGAGAGCTGCCATGGTTGCGACACGGGCAATTGATGCGAGCCGGGCACTGGCGACGTCGACGTTGCTGGCGTGGGCAGAAATCACGAACTCTGGATCGGAACCTGGAAAAGGCCTCGGGACGGCAGGCACGCTGTTGGTGGCGTCGGCGAATTGCTTGTGGATCACTCCATTGCGGTTTCCCGGCTCCTCGGCTACTCGAGCCAATCATGTGGGCATCGATGTCAGCATCGCAGCTGCCGTGCGCGCCCGATCGCGAGACGAAACAGGCTAGCCGCTTATCTAAGGCTTGAGTTTAGTTTCCACCCGCAACCCTTGGGTCAATGTCACATGGAAGCTCCCGAGTTACCTTAACCCTCACAATGACATTCCCTTGGGCTCATCATAAACCAGAGGCCATTAAACAGCTTATTTATAAAAGAAGTGAAACCGCTTGATACTGTGTTATCACCTCTTGTATATCTCCAGTGTCATTTTTTTCCCTTTTTTTTTTTCCCTTCTCTCTCTTGATTTCGCTTTCCACCTTGCTTGCTTTTTGCTCGCTTGTTCTCGCTCACTGTTTCCTGCCTTCTCATTCTCCTGCTCCTCCCCATTTCTCTTCCCCTTCATATTTTTCTATCCTTTCCCCCTGTTTCACTTTTTTCACTTTTTTTTACTTTTTTTCCTCTCTCCTTCCTCAGCAGTTAGAGGCTGCTCTGCTCCAACTCGGTAGGTGAGTTGATGCTCCGTGAGTGAGAAGAACTCTCCCATAGACATACTATCAGCAGAAATGGCAGCCCAGTCATATTGAGCACTGCCGACCCTCAGCCTGCTCGTTGATGCTTATGAGGACGGTGTTACACTTTATAACACCTGCTTGATATGATCCAGTGGCATCCTTATGGTAGGTGGACCTTCATCGTGAGTGGCAGTTATATTCGTAGTCATTGTCATCTCCAGAGAACAACCAACCTCAATCCCGCCACTTCTCCTCAACAGGATCATATCCCAACACATCCGGGTCTATATTGAGGCTCTTAAGCATGGTGAGCATCGTAAACCCCTGCAACAAGTCAGCTTGAACCTTCTCACGGTAGCCAGTTCACATTACTCACCGACTCTCCACTTTGTTCATCCCCCCTTCCTTGGTCCACATCCCTATCCCTTCCATCCCCCTCATACTCTTCTTCGTTCGTCTCACCTCCTCCACTTCCCACCTCTTCAACCTCAAAACCCCCACCATAACCATAACCCCCTCTCCTCCTCCTCCACATCTCGCTCCAAGCCCCCACCCCTCCCATCCCCTCCATCCTGCTCCTAACAAGCTCAAACAGCTCCTCTGCCGCAAGCCTGCTGGCACTCTTCCATTTGCCCGTCAAATCCCTCAGCTCTGCATCAACCGCCTGCCCGGGGCGTTTCGCAAAAGAGGCCTGTTCAATGTGTCTCGCTTGGCGGACGATCTCGAGCTGGGATTGCAGGGTGCGGAGGTGGGAAGCGGATTGCTTTTGGGAGTGGTGGATGCGGTTGAGGAGGGCGACTTTCTCATCAGCATCAGCATCCTGGGGTTTTGTGAGAGTGAGGTGGTTGGGCCCGGGGCGGGAAGGGGTGAGAGGGGTTTTGTTAGCAGCGGCAGTGCTCGGAAGAAGTCGGCGGGGCTTGGAGCGTAGAGTGGCAGGTTTGTTCTGTCCGGGAGTGCTGGCCGTGAGACTCGGGCTGGCTGAGGCAGCTGTTGGGCGGGGGTCTCGGCGCTTGGAGCGGGTGTCGCGGGCGAGGTGGAGTTGATGCTCGCTGGAGTAGAGCTACGTCTGCCGCTGGGCGAGTGCTGAGGGTTCTCGGGCCCGGACTGGCTCGGTTGCCGTATGAGCGGCGACCTGAACGGCTTCCGGAGTGTTGCATTGGCCGCTTCAATCCGTCGGCGTTTGGCGGCCGGACCGCCAGGGGTCTGGAAGGACATTTGCGAGGCGGCGGCTGAAGCGCCTTTTTCGTTTGCATCACATCCTAATTTGAGAAGGAATTTTGTGTATTGTTGGATGTGCGCGAGGGAAACAGTGGGATGGGATCAGTTGAGTGTTGAAAGTGGGAAAGTTGCCGAAGCGGTATCTGATTTGTGGGTGTGCGATTCTGGGAAGGAAGTCGCAACTCATTGCCCCTATCATATTAGAGAACAACCCAAACTTTGACTCCAGACGCTTCTAAGATGTCACCAAGAATTACATTGCGAAACTTTCATCTAACAATAATTCACGTTTCCTTTTGTATGAGTGTCATACAGCCTACATTGACGTCGCCGGTCATTATCCTCAGAACGCTGAATTGAAACCGGAAGCCTTGTATTTCGGATAACCAAAACTCCACCGCTCAATGCCCGCCGTTTCTATGTAAACAAATCAACCCCCGTTTGCGTCAATGCCCAACACCACCAACAGCCCACTGCCCAAAGTCTGGATCTCCAGGCTGCGGAAAGAACCCTCTCTCCTGCTGCGGGGGCTGCTGTTGACCTCCTCCAGCTGCCCCCCCCTGCGCAGCCTGCTGTCTCCTATTCTCCTCCTCCCTGCGCCTTGCCTGTTGCTGCCGCTGCTGGCGGTACATGATCAAGAACACCAGCGCCGCCGCCAGACCAAGGATCGCCACGCTCTCCATAATCCCGTCGTCAAAATCCAGCGGGTCGCCACCCGGCATGGCATCGTCCTGGTACGAGCCGTCGTAGAGGTCATCGTAGTACTGAGCGTCGTCCTGCAGGAAGTTGTTGATCCACTCGCTGAGGGACCATTCCTTCTTGGGCGCTGTTCCCATAAGAATACATCAATAAATATGTTTCATGGAAACATGTTCAATGAGGGAGAATATTACCTGGCTCATCCTGGATCGAGTTAATCCTTCCGTGCGTGAACGTGTTCCAGGCGCTCTTGGCCCGCAGTTTCAGCAGGCTGAGCGCGACAGGCAGGTACGCCTCTTCGTTGGTCTCGAGCGCGGCGTCATAGAAGCGCTTGGCCAAGTGGTAGTCCTGGTCGAGGCCGACGCCGTGTTCGTGCATCCAGCCCAGATTGTACAGCGCCTGCGCACTCTGGTGGTACTCGGACGCGCCCGTGTAGCACTGCACCGCCTTGTCAACGTCGGCGTCGGTGCCGATCCCGTACAGGTAGTAGTCTCCCATCTTGACGAGGGCATCGATGTTGCCCTGGCGGGACGAGCGCGTCCAGAAGATGAGCGCGAGGGATGGGTTCTGGAGGAGGGGTTGCTCTGGGGGTTGGAAGGAGCGAGGAACTTCGGGATGGGGAGGCGGGATTTGTCCGGGTCCAGGATGTAGGCAACGTTGTTCTGCGCTTTTTCGTAGCCCTGCTCGGCGGCGCTGAGGTATTCGAGCAGTGCCAACTCCGTGTCGCCGCCCTCGTACGCCAGGTTGGCTTCTGCCCAGGATGAGACAAGAGGCTCGGCTCTCTCAGCCACAGACTTGTAGTAGCTCACAGCTGTGCTGCAGGATTTCTCGCGCCCCACGCCGAAAAAGTTCAACTCGGCCAGGTAGTAATACGCCTCCATGTTGCCCCAGCGCCCAGCCAGCTCGAAATAGTGGCTCGCAGCCGTCACGTCCTCGTTGCTGCCCTGATCGAGATAGAGGCTGCCAAGTTGTACCTGCGCAGCGGCGGCGTAGTCCTGGCCGCGGCCAACTTGAAGAAATCAGTCGCCTGGATGATGTCCGCTCTGACGCCATATCCGTTGAGATACAGCAAACCCAGGCCGTGCTGGGACTGCGCATCCTTGAGAATAGCCCCGCGCTCAAACCAGAACTTGGCGCGGTCAAAGTTCTGTTCAACACCCTCCCCGCGCATGTACATGCGCCCGATGAACCCTGCTGCCTTTCCAGCCGTTTTGTCCAGGCCGGGCTTGGGGTTATCGATGGGTCGATTCTTCTTCCAGTACTTCTGTGTGACGTCGAAGAAGTACTTCCTGGCCAGCGCCAGGTTCTTGTCGAGCCCCCTCTGGCCCTCATAATAGATCCTCCCGAGGTTTAACGAGGCCTTGAAGTCGCCTTTCTGAGACATGAGGTCCAAGTATTCGATGATATCCTCAATCGAGGCGTAAGCGTCCGAGTTAGGGTGTGCCTTGAGGGCATTGTTCCCGGCACTAGCCACGCTGGCCCCTTCTCCGTACACACCGCCGGTCTCATCGGCAATCCTATACGCCTCGGTGATCCAGCCCCTTCCCCCCGGCGGACCCGACCGGTTACCATGCTATGGCCTTGTCGGCAACCCGCTTGTAGTACTTGACGGCCATGTCGCAGTTCTTGGGTGTCCCGATTCCCGCGTGGTGGCGGTGCGCAACCGTCATCTCGGCCCGGGCATGGCCCTATTGGCAGCGAAGGTGTAGTAGAGGAGCGCCCGAGCCTGATCGCGCTCCACCGCTCCTCCAATGCCGGTCGAATACATCAGCCCAACCATGTACTGCGCCGAGCTGTTCCCACTGAGCAGGGCAAGCTGGTGGTAGTGCTCAAAGGCTGCTCCGAAGTTCCTTGGATATGAGTAGTTGCCGTAGAAGTTCATCTCGGCAAGGACATAGAGAGCGTCGGAGTTGTTCTGCTGGGCAGCTCGCTCGAGGAGTTTGGTCGCATGCAGCAGCGGTTCGCTGAGCTGGTGCTTCGATGACGACGACTCGGGTTCCGGGGCGCTGAGGCGAAAGGTCGGGAGCGCCTTGAGGGCGATATGGAGGATCGTGCCCAGGACGCCATGCTGCTTTCGTGCCCGGTGGTGAAGCGGTTGGTACAGCTTCCGCAGCTCGGCGAGCGCGGAGTCGACAAGGTCGGCACCTGGTGTCGGTCAGCCACTCCATCCTCGACACTCCTCAACCCTTGGCGTGGCCCTTACCAGGCTCTCGAACAGTTCGCTCCCCGCTCTGCGCAGCGAGTACCTCGGCGCGAAACGATCCGCCGTCTGGCCTTTCAATAGTGTCGTCGGCGAGGACGTGCTGGGTAGCCTGCGCTTCCGCATAGGAATAGGCAATGGCCTGCAAGAGCACTGCGAAGTGGGAGTGGTGTTAGTGGGATGCGCATGTGACTTCGCTCTGGAAGGCTGGCAACGCACGGAACAACCATAAAAGCCCCTTCATGGTGGACTGTTGAGAATAGAAAGATCAGAGTCGGGGACTGTCATGCCATGGCTAAATTCGCGGATTTGGAGCTAAGAAGCGTTGGCGAGTGCGGTGGACAACTCGCGGTGTTTGAAACGCCGACTTTCTTACAAGCTGTCCAGAAGAGCTCCCCACTGGTGATGAAGCAGCTGCAGTTACCTAAGCCAGACCAGGCCACACAGCAGTGGCTTGGCAGCGAAAGAACCTGGAAGCTGTCATCAGCTGCTGCCGGCTGGCACCGACCTTTGATGTTTGTTGCTGCTGAATATCGGAAAGAACCAGGACAAGTTTTGAAGGTACTGACTTTGATTTACGAGGCCAGAAGCCCTTGAAGTGTAATATTGAGCCGAGCTGCATAAATACTACTTCAACCTCAAGCTTCTCCTCACATTGGTATGCGGCGAGACTCAGTCAAGTCAAAACGACCTTCCTTCATCCCTTGCTGCCCAAAACATACATTTGGATGCTGACTTACACACCCAGGTCTGGGCCCTGCACTCTTACCGACGAGGATAGGGGCTCCTGCCACAATGTACAACCTCGTCAACGCAGATGGGTACAAGTACCCCGGCCAAGAGACCTATGTCCTGGACATTCTTCCAATCGCAACCGGATTTGCGACAACAGGATCAGACCAGACTCTCAGTCTGTTTGACCCCCTGAGACTGAGCCAGGGTCCGGTAAAGAAGATCAGGACAGACCACGGCAACCTCACGGCCGCCAAGGTGTACAGTGCTGCCGACTCAGTCATCTGCACGACAGGAGAGAATGGCACCGTCTCGGTGTGGGATCTGCGGTTGGATCCTTCCAAGGCCAAGGCCATGCAAATAGGGGGTGTGTTTACTTTGACTTCTCACCTGACGGAAGTGCGCTGATGGCGTGTACACAGGCAACCTGCCGAGTCTCCTATCTCTTGCATGCTCAAACGACACGAACACTATTGCTGCCGGCACAGAACTGGCAAACCATCAAGCATCCATAATCATTTGGTTTGTGTTCCTGTTTCCCGTTCCTCCTCAGCCCCTGAACTAACAGCAAGCAGGGACCTCCGCTCCCCCTCCGCTCCTCGAACGCAGTACACCGAAGGCCACTCCGACGACATTACTCAGGTCAGTCTCTCCCTTTCCATCGTCCCCTTTCCCTTATTGTCCCGCTTTCCCCTTTACTAACTCCTGTACCAGCTAACCTACCACCCCGCCAACCCCTCCCTCCTCCTCTCCGGCTCGACCGACGGACTCGTCAACCTCACCGACACCACCATCACCGACGAAGACGAGGCCGTGCTCCAGACCTTCAACCACGGGTCGATCCACCGCGCCGGCTTCCTGAACTCCACCGAGGTCTTCGCCGCCTCGCACGACGAAAAGTTTGCGCTGTACGACATCGCCGAGCAGGCGCACACCGGCGCTGCGACGCTCGACTTTGGGGACGTGAGGGAGTTGCTGGGGTGTCAGTACCTTGCTGATGTGGTGCCAAAGATGGGGGGCATGGGTGCTGTAGTGGGTGTTGGGGCGCAGGAGTAAGTATTTTCTTTTCTATTTCTCTTTCTTATTTTGTGGTGTTGTTGCTACAGCTGCGGTTGTTCTGGCTCGGCTATATGTACTTGGTCCGCCGACCTCCCAGCAACCCCCCAAAGTACCACACTTTGCCCCATGGCCTAGTGGCGTTTGGGGGAGCTCTCCACCTAACCTCCGGCCCCGCCGCTTGGGTGTTTGTGCGACCATGAGGTCGACCGTTCAAATCGAAAGCCCGCGGGTTTTCGTAAACGACTACCTCTCCTCACTCTACGAGGGGCCTTAGTCGGCGAGCTTTTTGATCTTTTCTCACAAAAACATTTCATTAGATCTCCTCTCGCCAGCGTGCTTGTCTTTTCCTTCTTTGCATTCCGAAGTGTTTGGCTGGTCTGGCGGATTTGGTTGTGGACTTGATACTGACAACGACGATGATAGGAAGGAGATGTTCCAGCTAATTCATCTGGCCAAGGGGCCCAGTGGTGCATGGGGTCTGGATAGGGATACGGTTGTTGGGCTGCCGGGGGCCCACGGCGGTGAGTTGGTGAGGAGTTTCTGCTTTTACGATGAGCAGCAGGTGGTATTTACTGCTGGCGAGGACGGGTGTGTCAAGGCTTGGAGGCCTGGGAATTAATCCGACAACAGGCAAGTACACCCCCACAGCTGTGATGAAAAATTATACAAGTCATGCAAGAGCATGAAGGCAAGCCAGCGTCAACGCACCAGCTAGCTGTGACATTATTTGACTGAGGCGCTGTGTGCTGCACCGCACTACTATAGACTTGACCTGGCAAGGGTAGGACCCGCCGCCGATGTATAACCCATAATCATCCCGCATTAAAAAATGCAAATTTTCGCCCGCAGAAAACGCTCGAAAGCACGTCTCCCATCCAGTGACCGATGTTGAACGATCCGCACCAGAACAAACCACTTACTGCAGGTTCTCAATCACCAGCGCCGAGGCACCGCCACCGCCGTTGCAGATACCCGCCACACCGATCTTGCCCTTCTTCTCACGCAGGACCGACGTCAATGTTGTCACGATACGCGCACCCGAGGCGCCCAGCGGGTGGCCGATGGCGACGGAGCCACCAAACACGTTGACCTTCTCGGGTTGAGGCCAAGGAGCTTGATGTTGGCGAGGGCCACCACCGAGAACGCCTCATTGATCTCGTAAAAGTCGACATCCTTCTCCGTCAGACCGGCGTGCTTGATAGCCTTGGGGATGGCCGCGGCGGGCGATCGTGAAGCGAGGCGGATCCCGCGCGGCATCGGCCCAGCCGAGAAATCTTGGCGATGGGCTTGATGCCTAGCTCCTTGACCTTGGCCTCGAGACGAGGACAACGGCGGCAGCACCGTCGTTGATGGGCGCGGCGTTCGCAGCAGTGACGGTGCCGCCAGCAGGAACGAAGGCGGGGCGGACCGTCTTCAGCTTGTCAATGTTGAGGTTCTTGACCTCCTCGTCGCGGTCAACCTTGACCGAAGGCTTGCCCGGCCGCCGGGGACCTCGATTGGCGCGATTTCGGTGAACAGACCGGCCTCAGTGGCGGCCTGAGCCCTCTGGTATGTGCCGATGGCGTACTCGTCCTGCATCTCGCGAGTCAGGCCGTGTTCCTGGCTGCAGAGCTCGCCCTGCATGCCCATGAGCTCCTGCTTGCCGTATGCGTCGCGGAGACCGTCCTTCTGCACGCCGTCGATGAGAGGGGTGTCGCCGTACTTGGCACCGGTGCGGAGATTCGGGAGGTAGTGTGGTGTGTTGGACATGCTCTCGGTACCACCGGCAACGACGATCGAGGCGTTTCCGGTCATGATGGTCTGGGCACCGAGGATGATGGCTTTCATGCCCGAGGCGCACACCTTGTTGACTGTTGTGCAGATGGTGGCCTCGGAGAGACCGGCACCGATCGCACACTGCCGGGCAGGAGCCTGGCCGAGGCTATGAGCAGAAATATGTTAGGCGGCGCCTGATGGCGTGGTAGTTGCGTAGAAGGGCTACCTACTTTGCGGAGAGCACATTGCCAAAGAAGACTTCCTCGACATCCTCTGGCTTGATCTCGGGGACACGCTCGACGGCAGCTGTTCATGTCGTTCTGTTAGCAAGCGGTCTTGGTCCAGAGGTGGCAAGGGGGGGACACAAACCCTTGATGGCGTGCGCACCCAGTTGAGTCGCGCTAAGGCTCGACAGGCTGCCGAGGAAGCTACCGACGGGCGTCCGCGCGGCGGAGACAATGTAGACAGGAGGAAGACCGGCCATCTTGACAGATTTTATGTGCAAACTGAAGCAAGGACTCTTGAGATGAAGTGTTGGGAACCTGAGATTGTCGGTGTGTAGCGGGGAATTTCAGCAATGGGAAGCCAGCACCAGTAGAGCTGCCCGATAAGATAAGCCCCTCGCTGCAGGGAGGGACTCCTCGTTCATTAAATGACAAAACAGCGAATCGGGAGCAGCCATTGTGCAGGGTCTGGGTCCGATCGCGGGACTGTGCAATGGCAGCGCCTCAGTTGTGGCGGGTGAAGAAGCTCTCAGCCACGCGGCTCGTTTAACAGCAGGCCTAATTTTTTTGGACCAGCCTTACATCAAGGTACCTGCACGCGACGCGACTGGGAAGCGACCCTGCGACCCGTTGACAGACGAGACACCACGCCCGCCAGCAACCATGGATGACGATTTATACGACGAGTTCGGCAACTTCATTGGCGAGGAGGCCGAGGCTTCTGAGGAATCCGAGCACGGCGTGGACGTCGGCAACTATGCCTATGATGAGTACCCAGAAGCTGCCCCAGAAGCTCCCGTCGAAGAACACATGGACATTGACGGTAGGTGTCACGTGGGAATCAGTTGTGCCGGCAGACTCCAGCTGACGTTGGCGATAGATGAGGGCCCGTCAAATGCCGTCATCCTCCACGAGGACAAGCAGTATTACCCGACCGCCGCCCAGGTGTACGGAGAAGGGGTTGAGACGTTAGTACAAGAGGAGGATGCGCAGCCCTGACACAGCCGATCATCGCGCCTGTCGAGCAAAAGAAGTTCAGCATCGAGGAAGCCGACCTACCGCCCGTCTACTTCGAGCGCAGCTTTATGACCGATCTCATGAACTTCCCAGAACAGATTCGAAACGTCGCACTGGCGGGACACCTGCACCACGGCAAGACGGCGTTCATGGATATGCTTGTCCTCGAGACACACGCCATCAACGATAGGCTGGAAAAGCGGACAGGAAAGAAGCGCGACGAACAACTCAGATACACCGACGTCCATGTCATAGAGCGGGACCGGGGAGTGTCCATCAAGGCCGCGCCTATGAGCCTTGTTCTACAGAGCACCAAGGGGAAATCCCACCTTATCAACATTATTGACACCCCTGGCCATGTGGACTTCGTTGACGAGGTGGCCGCGTCCTTCAGGCTGGTGGACGGCGTGTGTTTGGTGGTCGACGTGGTCGAGGGGGTCCAGGTCAACACGGAGCAGATCATCAAGCACGCAGTATTGGAAGATATCCCGCTTACGCTGATCGTCAACAAGATGGATCGGTTAATACTCGAGCTGAAGCTTCCGCCTAACGATGCTTATTACAAGTTGAAGCACGTTATCGAGGAGGTCAACACCGTCATCGAGAACACAATCCCTGGGCGGGGTGAGGGAGGAGGGTAAGCCCTGAAAAGGGCAATGTGCTTTTCGCCTGCACCTCAATGGGGTGGTGCTTTACACTTCAGTCATTCGCCAAGATGTACTCCGACAGTTTCGGCGGCGTCAACATTGAGGAGTTCGCTCGGCGGCTGTGGGGTGATGTCTATTTCAACCGCGGAATCGGAATTTCACGAGGAAAGCGGTCGAGGAGAGAGCCAAGAGGTCGTTCGTCAACTTTGTCCTTGAACCGATATACAAGCTTTACTCCCACACCATCAGCGAGAGCCCAGAGGACCTGAAGGGAACACTGGCAAAGCTGGGAATCCAGCTCAAGCCGTCTCAGTACAAGGCTGATCCGAAGGTTCTCCTGAAACTGGTCTGCGAGCAGTTCTTCGGTAGGCCTTTTCACAACGCATGTTTCGTCTAGCATACTGATCTGGTACAGGTCCATCGACTGGGTTTGTTGACATGGTCTGTCAACACATTCCCTCACCAGCTGAGGCTGCCGAGAAGAAGCTCGCCCAGTACTACACCGGCCCTCTGGACACGATGGTTGCGGAGTCGATGAAGAAGTGCGACCAGAACGGGCCCTTGTCATCTACGTCACGAAACTCTTCAACACTGCTGATGCCAAGAGCTTCTACTCGTTTGGCCGTGTCATGAGCGGCATCGCGAGGCCAGGGAGTGAAGTGCGGGTGCTTGGAGAGGGGTACTCCATCGATGACGAAGAAGACATGGTGCTCGCTAGGGTCTCCGATGTCTTCATTGCCGAAACACGGTACAATATCCCGACAGATGGCGTGCCGGCAGGCAAACTGGGTTCTCCTCGGAGGCATTGACAACTCGATTGTCAAGACGGCGACGATCGTTGACAAGAAGTTCGAGGGTGACGAAGCAGCTTACATCTTCAAGCCGTTGTCCCACTTTACCGAGTCGGTCCTCAAGGTCGCAGTCGAGCCAATCAACCCGTCTGAACTGCCGAAAATGCTTGACGGCATCCGGAAAATCAATAAGAGCTATCCGCTCATCACGACCAAGGTGGAGGAATCAGGCGAGCACATCATTCTCGGAACAGGCGAGTTGTACATGGACTGCGTGCTACATGACTTGCGCCGGCTCTACGCCGACATGGAAGTCAGGGTCTCGGATCCGGTCGTGCGGTTCTGCGAGACAGTGCAGGACATGTCGGCCACCAAGTGCTACGCCATCACACCCAACAAGAAGAACACCATCACCATGGCGGCGGAGCCCCTGGATGACGGAATCGCCAAGGACATTGAATCAGGGGCAGTGAGGATACGCGACCCTGTGAGGAAGACGGCCAAGTTCTTTGAGGAGAAGTACGGGTGGGACATGCTTGCCGCTAGGAGTATCTGGGCGTTCGGTCCAGACGAGATGGGGCCGAACATCCTGCAGGACGACACCCTGCCGACAGAGGTGAGTTCGGCGTCGTTTCCGGCGGTTCCGTGCTTCCCAGGGATCACTCAGATCGCAGTTGTCTTGTACCATGCATGTGCTAACGGATAGCGCTAGGTCGACAAGAAGCGGCTGAATACCGTCAAGGAGTCGATCCGTCAAGGGTTCAGTTGGGCGACCCGTGAAGGACCCCTTTGCGAAGAACGTAAGTTGATCCCCTTCCCTTCCTCCCATCCCCCAGCTTCCGCGGTTCTGTTGAGCGGCGTGCTGCAATTACCTGCAATGCAAGTCCCTACACGGTTGCACCACATCATTCCGGATCCCTGATGCACCTGCAATCGGGAGTCGACACATACATACATCGTCCCCTTTCCGCATAGCCGTTCAACTATCTGCTTTCCCCGTCGGGCAGCCCACCCATGTCGTACACGCATTACACAAAGCTAACACTGCCCTCTCTATTCCAGCCATACGCAACACCAAGTTCCGACTCATCGACGTCGCCCTCGCACAAGAAGCCATCTTCCGCGGCGGTGGCCAAATCATCCCCACCACCCGCCGCGCATGCTATTCCTCCTTCCTGATGGCCTCGCCCCGCCTCATGGAACCCATGTACTCGGTCTCCATGACCGGCCCGCAGGACTCGGTCTCCATGGTCTACAACATCCTGGCGCGCCGCAGGGGGCATGTTTTGTCCGACGGCCCCATCGCCGGAACACCCCTTTACCGTGTCAACGGCCTGTTGCCGGTAATTGACAGCTTTGGGTTTGAGACGGACCTGAGGATCAATACGCCCGGCAGGGCCATGGTTAGTCTGGTGTTTGATCGGTGGAATATTGTGCCGGGCGATCCGCTCGACAGGGAGATGGTTACGAGACCGCTGCAGATGGCGAGCCCGCAGGCGACCGCAAGGGATTTTGTGCTCAAGACGAGACGGAGGAAGGGATTGAGTGAGGATGTTACAGTGGCAAAGTTCTTGGAGCCGGAGTTTTATCAGAGTTTGGTGGAGAGTGGAACGCTGGATGGGGCGTAAGTATGAGGGATTTGGTGAAGTGGTTGGAGTGACTAGTTGGAATGTACTAGTATTGGCTGTATGGGTGTTGGGGCGTTAGGGAGGGCAGGCTTAGACGGATGATAACTGAAGTCGCCGAATGCGAGATAAGACGGTCGTCAAGATCTATGACACGTATTGCATTCTACAAGTTGGTGTAGGCATGGCTAATGTGATGTTCGGGAAGGTCTTGTTGATTGATTCAGGAGTATTATTCCCTGCGGAAGCAGATGTACTATGTGAGGTATGTGCTATGCATTCTGTAAGGAATAGAAGTGGTCACACTCTAACGTCCGGTTGTTTGCTACCCTCACGGAAAGAGGACTGTACGTACATCTAGGTACCGACGCTCTCTATTCCTAGATCCATTTGGGCGATGAACTTGGAGATTATCAGGCAACGGGAGGGGTTGATCAGACTCGATGTTGTTGGATCTCAGGGTAGCCTGCCCATTTGCGACTTCTTCCAGGTGGCTGCAGTCATGAATTCGTGATCGGTGGACACCGTCACTCAAGGATCGCATAATTCAACCACGAGATCTCTTACTTACTCTGGCACAAGACATTGGTTTTTACCCGCAGCCAAGCAGGAGGTATCCAGAAGCCATAACCTCGACAGTCTTGATGGCTTGCTGTGCCATACCTACCCAATGACCATCATGCCTAGCTCTAGTCAACGCCACTACAATGTTGTGGCGTTGGTGTTCGGATAGGGGGGCTGTATGTCTCACAGAACATGGCAGGTTTAAATTGCCTGTAATGATGGCAAGGCTATATTCTGCATTTTGCTCATGACCGTCACTTCTGTGGGAGGGATTGATATGCTCCGTTGAGCACTGGCTAACGACAGAGAGTGTTTTCCACACTCAAAGTGCAACCCAATGCAAGCAGTGGATGTGGTCGACCAACACCAATATACTGGACTGTGTCTAACCCCCAAATTCGACGAAGAGGGTGTTGAAGTATCAAACCTGTTCGATTAAAGCACGTGCGAATGTTTCGGAAGAGGTCCAGCAAAAGTCAAGATGACATCTCATGTCTTTCTCATCCTGTCCGCCCCTGCTTTTGGGCATGGGGTCCCCAACCTGCAAATACCATCGGCGATATCCGTCCGGTGACCCAGTAAGTGGTATTGTGGGTTGATCAAGCCATCGCCATCTCATGCAGAGGCATGTACGAATAAGGTCAGCGCAGATAGGCTGGGTGCTGAGATCGCGCATATGTCTGAGTGCCCAATGACAAATAGAAACTCTGTGATCCGAACGTTGAATGTTGTAAATGATATATCTTTACCCCTGAAACTCGTATTTCTTTTGGATGCAGTCTTTTGTGGCCAAAAGACTGGAACTTGAAGGGATGGGCCACTACATTGAAGAAAGAGCATACGTATAGGCGACAGCTCTTGAGTCCCGAGTCCTTTTTTGGGGAACGTGGCTCATAAAGGGGTTCGTAGACGCCTCGAACGATGCTGCATGTAGTTCAGGCCCGATTTGCAAGCCAAATTCTTTTAACTACCGCCCCTGTTCTTACTGTCGATGAGAAACGGCAACTGTCTCGCCTAAAATAGAACTGTTTGCCTGGTG
>JARNGD010000204.1:0-41700 GCA_031001845.1 Achaetomiella virescens
CCCTAACCCTAACCCTAAAACCCTAACCCTAACCCTAACCCTAACCCTAACCTAACCCTAACCCTAACCCACCCTAACCCTAACCTCTAACCCTAACCCTAAATAATAGCGATGCCCTTAACTACCCTTACTAAGAAAGGAGTCCCCTTCACCTAGTTACCCTAGTTAAGGAAGCCTTCGAGCAACTTAAAACCCTCTTTTATTAGTGCCCCTATCCTAGCTTAGTAGGATCTAGACTAGAAGATAGTAGTCGAAATAGACTTATTAGGGTACGCAATTAGAGGAGCACTTTCTTAGTATAACGACGAGGGAATTTTACGACTAATAGCCTTCTTCTTAAAGAAGAATAACGTAGTAGAGTAAAACTACTATATATATAATAAGGAGCTCCTAGCTATCGTGCGATGCCTTAAGTAGTAGGATGTAGAGCTATAGAGTATACTATCCTTCGAGATCTAGACGGATTATAAGAACCTCAAATACTTTTAGAAGAAATAGTAGTTGAGTAAGAGATAGGTCTATTAGGTAGAGATCCTTGCCCGCTATTACTTCAAGCTAAGATACTAACCTAGTAAGGAAGTAGGAGTCCCTAATGCCCTCTCGAGGAGAGAATAGGATATACTAGCTAATAGTTTTGACGAACGTCTAACGGGGTATTACTTCTAGTTATTGAAAGTTTAGAGAGGCTATATCTTTTATATATCGAGCCTAGGTCAAGACTCTCCTAGATATAGTGATATCTAAGGAGATAGAGCCCCCTTCTAGTTAGCTAAAGACGAAAATCAATATAGGATTTATAGAGCTAGCGACTAGGATAGAGATAATAACGACGCTATTGATAAGTCAGACTGTCAGGATATAGAAAGGGGGTCCGGGGTTCTGGGGCCCACCTGCCGAGGAAGTAGGGACGGATCGGCGCCGGGTGGCTAGTACGCCCCGTCCACGTAGCGTACAGGGGGTAATATATCATTAGGTTTTATATCTATTGCAGGCGCGTATACAGCGTATGAATAGTATTGTATAGCTGTTTTAGAGCCGTAGGATATAGGAGGGCAAGGCTAGTCGACAGGCTATAAGAGGGGCATGGGGCAACGGAAGGAGAGAGGGAGGCAGAGTTCAATATAATTCCTTCCTAACCCCTACCTCTACATCTATAGTGCTTATTAATAGCTACTCTTGCTTATACCCCTTCACTTTAGCTACGATACCTAGCCTAGCCCTAATACGTTAAACTCTCTACCTTATAAGGGCGCTAAACCGTTAGGGACAAGCGATAGCACCCGTTTTTACGTTCTCGCGCCGTATTAGAACAGCTCCTTTACGGCTCCCAATCTTCTAACGCCTTCTCAGCTACTCTCGATTCTTAGCCTCCTACTAATATAGTCCAACGAGAGTATAGTTACTACGTGAGTAGCACCTAAATTACGCCCGTAGACCCCTTGCCCTTAGACGCGAGAAAGAGCTTACTAAAGAGGAGCGTCGTCTAGTAAATAGCTTGCTCTTGCCCGCCAGGAAAGCTTTATATACCAGAAATAAAGCTAAGCTAGTGCAACTTCAATGCGGGATGCTAAATTCAATCCTGCTCTAGCGAATGCGACCCCTAACACCAAGCTACCTACTACCGCCAACTATACTCCGACCCCTAATGCTACGCTTATAGGGGCCGCTAGTATAGCGCCTACTATACTTATAGTTCCTGCTATTCCTATTGGCGTAGCTTCGTCGCTCTAGTGTACCCCGACTCTCAAGTACCCGTCTTATTTAGGGGGGTAGTAGCACCGACCTCTATAACTTCCTCTACAACTATAAGTCTAATTTCTAGCTTCTAGGAGACCTTTATATAAGCAGCGACCGTATAGCTTATATAGTTAGTTGCCTTAAGGGTCCTCGAAGAACGCCTAGGTTAAGTATATCGCCAAACAAGAGATTAACCCCTAGTTTAACTCGGCCTCTCTCTCCTAGGAAGAATTTGTAGGCTTCCTCTAGGACTAGTTGGCTGACCTAGAAACCTACGTATTCAATATAGCTTCGGCGCTTAATCGCCTTTCCTAAAGAGAAACCAAAATAGTAGTCGATCGAATTTATAGACCGCTATACTACCCTCCTTGCCGACCTCCCTTACTACTTTAAGGATCCTTAACGAGTAGTTTAGCTAGTCCCCAAGTTCCGATCCGAGATCCATCTCGCTTTTAGCTACTAGAGTAGCTTGCCTAATATACTCCTATAGCTAGTAAATGCTATATGCCGAATTGAAGATAGTCAGCGAGTAGCCGGCACTTCGGCTTACCGACCCCTATCCTAGAACCTATCTACTAGCTACGCTACTCCTATATAGTTTGCTAGCAACTACTCTACTAGTGCCCTAGCTCCTGCTTAGGTCCTAGGTTTGCCTTTAAAGAATAAGAATAGTACTATACCTTAATGCTACAAGTATAATTAGTTTGGCTATATTTAGCGGAATTGCCTTATCACCTCTTAGATATACGACGTCTAAGCTACGCCGGCGCTATGCTCTAACTTAGCGTCTAGTCGAATACGCTGCTATACCTATAGCGAGCCTAGCCATTACTCTACTACCTGCCCGAAGCTGACCTACTACCGCTACTACTAAGCCGGATACCAGGCATTCAGGTGCCCTAATCCTCTGCCCACCTTTTCTCGGCCTACTAGCAACCCTACTACCTCAGCTAATGCTATACCTCTTGGTTATAATAGGGGTATAGGTATAGATATAGCTTAGGAACTCGGGGGCCTATTCTCACGTCGGGTCAAGACTATCGCACGCATCTACTTAGACTACCGCTAGAAGAAGGCATAGGCGATGCTAGATACTAGTGCGGACCTTAATTTGATTAGCCGCAGCTTTTTAGAGGAGTACTCCTAGTTAGAAAAGCTCCCGAATACCCTAGTATAACCGCTATCGGCAATACCCCTATCTCGATATACGGAGTATACCCCTTATATATTCAAATAACTAATGCTTTAGGCTACTAGCATATATACCTCCTACGCTTCGTTGTCCGATATCGAACCTTTTACTATCATCCTTGGTCAACTATAGCTCGAAATAGCTAACCCGATTTTCGACTTCTACTAGAAAACTTAGATATACCCGCCTTGGCTATACCATTATAGCTTACAAGTTAAGCCTAAGCACAATTGGTTTGCCTTTAGTTTTGCGGTAGTTATAATAGCTACGCTATTAGTGACCCCCGAAGTGGTTATAGACCCTATTGAAAACAACCTCCTAGCCGCCTACGCTACTTATAAGGGACCTCTTCTAGACTACGGATTAACCCCCTTTACTATACTATACCGTATATAAACACTATATTGACCTTATATAAGGAGCGTAGCCGCTATAGGGACCGATCTACCCTCTTAGCGCTATAGAATTGCAGATATATATAGGACTGCTTGTAGCAGCCCTCGATAAGGGTAGATTCGGCCCTCGAGTAGCCCTATAGGTACTCCTATTCTATTTATACTAAAGAAGTAGGGCGAGTTGCGCCTAGTAGTCGACTACCAAGCGCTAAACAAGATCACGATTAAGAACCGCGCCCCTCTACTATTAATTAGAGAGATACTCGACCGCCTTTCTACCGCTAGGATCTATACTAAGCTAGACTTAAAGGATACGTATTACTAGATCAGGATCCGCGAAGGCGATAAGTGGAAGACTACTTTCTAAACGGTACAGCTATTATAAATTTGTTGTTATGCTAATAGGCCTAGCCAACGCGCCTACGACCTTCTAAACCTATATCAACTAGGCGCTAGCAGGGCTAGTTGACGTCTTCTATATCGTATATCTAGACGATATCTTGATCTTTAGCAATAATGAAGTAGAGTATGAGTAGTATATACGTCTTGTCCTCGAACGGCTCTAGAAGGCCGACCTTTACGCTAACGCTAAGAAATGCTAGTTCTATATCAATAAGGTCTCCTTTTTAAGATATATCGTCACTCCTAGAGGGATTAGTATAGAGCCTAAGCGGGTCGACGCATTATATAGTAGCTACTCTCTAGCAGCGTCTATAATATTTAGGTTTCATTAGCTTTACGGGATTCTACTAATAGTTTATTTGCAACTATTCTAAGATTATAGCGCCCCTAATATATTTGCTACGCAGCAATAAGACCCGCCCTTTTAAGTTGACCGACAAGTCTGGGAGGCGTTTGAAGAGCTTAAACGTAGGTTCTAAGAAGGACCTATTCTTCGCTATTTCGATCCGAATCTACCTATTCGTCTTAAGGTGGATGCTTCCTAGTAGGCTATAGGTATAGTGCTCGCATAGCTATATAACGGAAAATGGCACCTAGTGGCTTTTCGCTCCTATAAGATTTATAACGAAGAAATACGCTACGATAATAGTAAGAGAGAGCTATTAGCGCTTATTGATACGCTATACGTCTAGCGCCACTACCTCCTCTATACCTAGACTCCTATCCTTATATTAACCGACTATCTCAACCTTGAAGGCCTCTATAAGAAGCGGCTAATAGCAAAATAGCTACGCTAGAGCTAGGAGCTCGCTGAGTTTGACTTTATAGTAAAGTATCGCCTAGGGATCTAAAATACTGCTAATAGACTTTCATATAGACTAGACTATACTATTGAAAAGAGTAGTAAAATTGTAGTAAACCTGCTATTAACCCTCCTAGAGGAACGTTTAAAGTGGGGGAAGGCGTATAGGGAGGAACCCGAGCGCCCTCCTCTTATAGCGGCCCTAACGTTGCGTTTACGCCTACTTGCTACGCCGGGAGAGCCTAGTATTTGCGCCCTAGAGGACCGTAAAGCGTAGATAGAAGATAAGGAGTTAGCTCGTGACCTAGCGCGCTTAGGGTATAGAACGCTAATTATAGGCGTAGTGCTAGTGCTAGATAGGTATATAGATGAGGTCCTGAGGTAGACCAATACTAGGAGGCGCCCAAGAGAAGAGGGAAAGGCTTATACGGATAATGCCGCTCAGGCCGACGGCTACTAGGACGCTATAAAGGGGCGTTGAAGCGCCTATTGAGTATTGATGATGAATAGGCGTAAGAGAAGCGCCTTAGTAATAAGTGGGTATATGAGAAGCGCCGAAGTGCTGAGTAGGCACCTATAGGGCGCCTGCGAAGTGATTAGTATAGCTCGTATATACTATATATAATATGCTAGTGCTGGGGGCTGCTGGGCATACTAGGAGTAAGGCGCTTAATCCCTATAGATCTCTAGAAGTTACGTCCGACGAAAAGGGTACGCCTGATTAGTGTAGGCCTCTTGTAGGGGCTATATATAGGAGGTTTCTATATTCTGGGACAGTAAGTGGGGGGTCCCTACCGTCGCTATAGGAGAGGGTCTGCCAGGTATAGTCGGAGGATAAGTAGGTGCGCTTAGAAGCGTGGAGAGCGATAGGTTCGAGCTAGGTATAGAGAGAAGACGGGATACTAACCTTTAATAGGCGAATTTTCACTCTAGTAGCGGTACGATAGGAGCTGCTCGAGAGCTACTACAATATAAAGACAGCGGGCCATTATAGTATTAGAAAAACTTAGTGGAAGTTGCAACGCAACTACGATTGGCCAACCCTAATGGCCAATATCGAGGTCTATATCCGTAAGTATATTATTTGCAGCCGAACAAAAGCGCGGAATTACTACCCTTATAGCGAACTTGCACTATTGCTAATTCTAAGCGGCCCTTAGAGGGATGTCACTATTGACTTTATCACTGCTAAGCTCTATTGATCTATAGACTAATAAGGCCTATAACACTATTCTTATAATTATTAACAAGTTTACTAAATACGCTATCTATATCGCTATAAGTACGACGCTTATTACTAGCGCGTTTATAGAACTCTTTTTCGATCACGTCTTCCGACTTTTTGGCCTCCTAACTACTATCACCTCCGACTAAGGGTCTCTTTTTACTAGTAACTTCTAGAAGGCGATTATAGAGCTACTAGGTATAATAAGGCGCCTAAGCACTACGTGGCACCTATAACTGACGGTCAAACTAAGCGCCTTAACTAAGTCCTTAAACACTATTTGCGCGTCTACTATAGTTATGACCATAGATTGGGTATAGCATTTGACTATCGCGGAACATACCTATAACACCTCTTACTATACCGCTATACGTATAACTCTAGTATATTTGCTATTTAGGTTCTAGCCGAGGGGGCCTTTGGATCTAGTCGACGAGTATAGTAGCAGCATTCCTACTACTAATAAGAGGGTCAAGGAGCTTCTTACTAAAAGGTCTTAGGTCTCTAACCTCCTACGCCAAAAAATGAGGTATACGAAAAGTAGTATAATAGGCATCGTACGAAGATAGCTTTCGAGCCCGGCTAGTAGGTCTGGCTATCTACAAAATACCTGAACTAGAAGCGCCCGAGCTATAAACTCGTAGATAAGTATATTGGGCTATTTAAGATCATTAACGCGGTAGGAGATAGAAAGATAGTATACAAGTTGGATTTGCCTATAAGATACAAAATCTATAACACTTTCCCGATTTCCCTGTTAGAGCCATTCAATAGATCTAAATAGCAGGCGTAGGAGCACTAAGAATATATTAATATTATAGAGGAAGAGCAGCACTAGGAGGTTGAGGCTATCCTTGACTATCGAGGCCCGCCTACCGACTAGCAATACTTAGTTTGGTAGGCTAGCTATAGGCTAGAAGATAACTCGTAGGAGCCCGTAGAGCATTTGGATGATGGACTACTACTTAGGGAATATACTATACGGCTAATGAGGCATCACTTATAAAGAAATGCGGTTATAGTAGGAGAGTAGAGCAGGCGTACGGCAAATGCTTTATAAATGGATTTACCCTAGACAGCGTAGACGAGCTACACTAAGAACTATAGACAAGTAGCGAAGATACAATAGTTGTGTAACTACTCTATAACGATACCGCTACGAACAAAAACGAAGTACCACTACCTCTCGCGGCCTACTACTTGCCATCACTTCTTGCTACTACGCGTCTTCTTCTATATAGGACCGTCCTATAAGCTTGTTAGTAGCATATAGCAAGCGGTATAACTAAAGAAGTATACCTTTGGGTTAGAAGAAGCGCGTTTCTGACTACCCTTTGCACCGCCCTTCTTCGTACTCCGGCCGCCCCAGCGCTTGGGCTCTACTCGTTCGATGCTTCACTATTGTTCGCTTACTCCTTAGAAGCCTCTACGGGGTATATATTATACTTATTCTAAGCCTCTTCATTCGTATTATTGACGGGACCCTTGGGACGGGCCTCGCCCTTACGGCGCGCAATAAGCTTGTTCTACGCTAGTCAGCGGCGAACAAAAACGATAACGATATATATATTAAACGCTCTATCATTGCCCCTTAGTTTAAAAGAACTTTTCTCTACGCCCTCTTGATAGTAGATATACGAGTATCAAGCGACTTCGTAGCGCTTATACTCTTCGTAAGCGCCTTTTCAAGGGATTTAAGTCGCTTCGTTACTAGCGACAAGTCTATAGCGGAGGCAATACTACTAGAGGTGGGCGGCTTCTCGACTACGCTAAAGCGGCGAAGATATAGCTTAAGCACTTCCTCTACCTCGCGATAGGCTCCCTACTAAATAGCAAAATCGTTTAAACGGGTAGCTAGAGGGGGACCGCAGGTCGTCAAGGATTAAATGAAATAGCGGCTAAGGCGGTCCATTTCTTTACCAAGTTTATGGCGCTAGAATAGTTAAAACGCTGCTAAGGCGCTAGAGATAAGCACTTACGCTCTCGTCCTAGCGGAGATAGTAGTATTTATCTCGAGCGATAGCCCAATTGCGTGCCGCATCCAATGCTTCCTTCGGTATCTATATCGCTATAAGCATGTAATAAATATACTACAATCGCGCTAGGGATAGCGCTTCGGAGGAGGGATAGTACTATAGGGCAAGTGTAGTTATGCTTTACGCAATGCGTATATTGGCTACCAGAATTATATTGGTCGTAGCATTATACTAGATCGTCGATCGTAAGGTTGTTGTCGCTAACAACAATACGCCGCACGTATTTTCGGTACCTATAGTGGTTAGCAAAAGCTCTATACGTATAGCTTATAAGCACCTATAGAATAATTCGCGCTTGTATATCGAAATCGAGATTATCAATATTATCGTCGCTATCCTCGAGCTTGGGCTATACTATATACTATTAGCGTAGATCTGGCGCCTTTATAGCGAAACACTACCTACTAAGGAAATGCGATCGATCGGCGGGTTGCCTTTATCGGGGCCGCTACCTAAGGGAGGATCATTACTAGGTAGGCCGGCTACGGCTTAGTTAGGGGTGTCCTATATAGCCTCGGGGCCGATAGCAATAGTAGTAGTCGCTATAATACGCGTCTAAGCACTACGTTAGCGGCGTATTAATGTCTACGTAGCGTGCTAAAACTCACCTCCGGATCTAGCTAGTTAAGAAGGAGGCCGGCACCGACCAACAACGTTGTTGCTATATAAGGAAAACTATACCTGTCGGGAAAACTATAGCGCGAACCGAGCGAACTATCTATATAAGGGGATACTATTAGCAGTATAGCGGTAACGGCGATGGTAGTAGCAAGTAGGGGAGGGCTATAGCTAGCGTACTAGCTAGTTAGTCGGCACTTACGAAGTGGTGTTGTTGGAAGAAGAAAGAGGAGGAAGAAGGTAGGCTGAGGAAGAATATATAGGGCTCTAGCTATAGGAGGCCATCATTCGTAATAAACGTGCCCTTCTTTGTTACCGAGAATAAGGGGTTCTACCTAGTCGTATCTATATAGCGACCGCGCAATTAAAGCACTCTTCTTGCGATCGCCCTCGATATACGCGTTACTCCGATCCGAGAAAGTTTCATTCTTGGCTGATTTACTATAGGAAAACGGCTAGTTTTGAAAACATCCTAGGTAGCCTACTAACACCGCCGCTTTGGCCGCCCCCGTAATATATAGCTACGTTGCAGGCCTACCCCCCCTTACGATTCTAGATAGTACGGCCCGTATATACTAGCTACGTGCTACAAAGGCGCTAGACCACTAGTAGTAGTATAGTTTCCTAGGGACAGGAACCTAGAAGGGGGGGCGGCATGTCAGGATATAGAAAGGGGGTCCGGGGTTCCGGGGCCTACCTACCAAGGAAGTAGGGACGGATCGGCGCTAAGTAGCTAGTACGCCCCATCTACGTAGCGTATAGGGGGTAATATATCATTAGGTTTCATATCTATTATAGGTATATATATAGCGTCTGAATAGTGTTGTATAGCTGTTTTAGAGCCGTAGGATATAGGAGGGCAAGGCTAGTCGACAGGCTATAAAGAGGGGCATAGGGCAACCGAAGGAGAGAGGGAGGCAGAGTTCAATATAATTCCTTCCTAACCCCTACCTCTATATCTATAATGCTTATTGATAGCTACTACTACCTTGCTTGTACCCCTTCACTTCAGCTACGATATCCTAGGCCTAGCCCTGACATAGACCTACCTAAGAACCCGTTCGCCGACAGCCTACTTAAGGACCTCTAGAATTAGGGTAGAAGCTACTAATTAGTACTAGTTAATCTATTAGATAGTTACCTAGGGGGAAAGACAATTACTATTATAATAGGGACTACCTATCTCAATCTTAGAATATTTAGTTAATAAGGGAAAACGACTTTATTAAAGGGGACGGATTTAGATCCTATTCTTCGAACTACTCTATACCCGAATTATCTAAGAGATATATGACTCGGCTCTCTCTAATTACCCTAGTAGGGACCTTACTAAACTACTAATCTTATAGAATTTCACCTAGCCTAGCCTTAGCCAAGATGTCTAGAAGTTCCTTTAGAACTATAACATATATAGAAGGACGGCAATATAGAGAGAAAAGCGGAGAGGCCTGCTAAAGCTATTGCCTATCCCTGATCAAATCTAGAGCGAAATTTCGATGGACTTTATTACTAGATTACCCCTATCTAGCCCTAACTAGGCGGATATAATTATAGTCGTTACTAACCTATGACAAACGGTCTGTCCCTACGTCTAAGAGGGACTCCTGAAGGTGTGTCTAGGGGTCGGGATAACTGTTTGAGAGCCAAAAGGTCTACAACAATATATAGAGTGATTGTCCTCGCAAGTTCCTAGAAGACTAGAACTCTAATTGCTTACTAAGGAAGCTACTATAGTGCCTATAGGCCTAAAGATCGTGATCTATATATAAGCTTCCTCTTACTAGCTTAGTCTAGCTTAGTTACTAATCCCCTCTAAGCCTCTAGCTTAGTTACGCTTATTCACTAATCTATACTAATCCCTGCCGCTAGCTTATTTTCTTAGTACCACTAATCCTCTTATATCAGCTTAGCCTCCGTATCACACCCTTGATTAGCTCTACTTGCTTCTAGTTGGTCCCACCTATCAGCAATATAGTTGGTTCGTGATACGATACCCCTTCTCAACGTCTTTCGTACCGAAAGACCTAATCGTGCTACCTCAAATAACGCTAATAGCCCTTCTATTAGTACCACTATCCTAGTAAGGCCTTCCTCCTATATCCTCTTATCCCGCTAACTATAGCGAGCTATATCAAGAAACGCGACTATAATATAACTTAAGAATATCGCGTTCTAATTACTAAGATCGAGTAGGACGGCTACCCTAACGAGATACTATATACTCGCTACTTCGAGGCGAAGCCCTAACTGCTATATATCAAGTCGCCTAATTCTTCCTAATATCTATAAACGTTTGCGCTAGTATGCCTTACGATAGATCGAATATAGCAGATACCTGTAAGTCCTTCTTACCCCTTTTCCCTTACTATGGTTCTAATATAGAAGTGACGAGGAATATATCTATAAAAAAGCAAGTTGATAATGAGATTAAACGAGTAGAGGAGTAACTAAGTACGCTCCTAAGTCGTTTAAACTATCTTCGTTGTTAATAAAACAAGATTCAAGAGCAGGGCTCCGCTCTAGTTCGTTATAGGATTCAGGCTCTAGATGAAGATAATAGTATAGCTTCTACTTCCAAGCTCCTCCGGATCCTCTAGTTATATTAGAAGAGCAGTCCTTAGTTAGGCAGGTTCATACGCTAGGCGCTTTTAGAGTTATCGACTAGGATTTCGCGGGTTTAAGTTTCCCTCCTCCTAATTCTATAGTCGGTTGGTTCGACGATGCCGCTAGTCCTTTAGTTTCGGCCGATCGGGGTTCCTCTAGTAGAACTCCTCTAGTTTCTTAGGGCAGTAGAGGTTCTTGACGGGTTCCTATAAGTTATCTTTATACCTAAAGTCTAGCTACTTGACGAGGTATTCTAGTTATCCACTATTAAGCCGAGAATCGAGAATTTCTTTAATATCCTATTCTTCTTCTTCGTCTTCGGCCTCGATGTCCGTCTCAAGCTATATATTCTTAGGTGCTAGTTCTAGAAGTAAAATAAAAGACGTTTATTTATAGCTTCATTATTACTAGTAAGGATAGTCGATAGTTAGTGTTTCCGACCTTTTCTTCGATCTTAAATAGTCCAATCTTTTTGAAGTCGAGTTTCTTCGATAGTCGTTTTGTCTATAAATTCTATAAGGTGAGGTAGACTTTGTCCCCCCTTTCTAGGCGAGGTCCCTCGAGCTAATTCTTATTATAGTACCACTTTATCTAGTCCCTAACAAGCTCGAGTTCCTGCTTTAGCCTATAGTATAGAGTATATATCTATTCTACCTTGACTACTGCCCTAGGTACTATAACGTCTAGTCCCTAGTATAAGTCTACTTTATAACTAAAGTTTATAAAGAATGGTATAACTTTAGTAGTCTCGGTGATAGTAGTATTATATATAAGTTAGGCGACTAGTAATAGGTCGACCTAATTATCTTGTTTGAAATTAATATAGCATTATAGGTATTATTTAATGATTTGGTTTATCCTCTCTATCTATCTATCTATTTAAGGGTAGTAGGCTAACGAAGGCTTGCTCTTAACTCTAAGCTTCGTTATTAGCCTTCTAAAATCTTGAAACGAACTTAGTATCTCGATCTATAATCTACTCCTCTAGCTATCTATAGACTAAGGTAACGTTCCTATAGATTACATCCGCAAGTTGCTCTACTATCTAGGTCTCTTTATATAGGAGAAAGTATATCTATTTAGTAAGTCGATCTACTACTATAAGGATACTATTATACTTCACTCCTATCGTTATATCTTTCGAGATTAGTAGCTTTATAATAAAGTCTATTATAACTAAACTCTATAGTCGTTCCGCAACTAGCAACGGTTGTAAAAGGCTATATAGTTTGTATTATATAGCCTTTGCTTTCTTAGATATAGTATTTGCTAACGACTTCTACTATACTTTCGAAAGTTCGGGAAAGTTATAATGCTACCTGACCTTTACAATAGTCTTAGCAATACCTAGGTATCCTCCGAGTTTCGACTCGTAGATTTCTTTAATAAGGAAGTTATATTATAATACATCGACGTAGGCCTTCCCCTTATACTAAAGGGCGTTCCCTTATTAGTAGACTCCCTATTTCCTAAGGTCGTAGCAATTCTATTCCTATTCCTCGATCTAGTTTAGGGTATTTAGCGTCTATTATTATCCCTTATCCTAACGTTCTTCTCTAAAGATAGCGCAATACTCTAAGATCTATTATAGAGGGTATATATCGGGCTCTATCCTCTATTACTAAGACGTAGCAACTTCGTAGTCGTTAGTCGGTTAGGATTTATACCTCAACGAACTATCTAGCTATTATCTAAGTAATAGTAGTATTGCTTTAGTAATTCCATTAAAGTGATCCGTCCTCCTACTTAAAACATCTATATATATATTTTCTAAGCCTTTCTTATAGCGGATCGTAAAGTTGAACTAGGATAGAAGTTTGACTAGCAGATATTATCCACTTACTAGTTCCTTCGTAGTCGTAAAGTATATTAGGTTCTATAGTCTATATAAACCTATACTTTATAGGTCGTACCGCTAAGATATAGTCTCTATTCTCTAAAATGCTTCGATAATAGCAAGTAGTTCTTTATCATATATTAAATAGTTCTTCTAAGGTCCTTAGAGCTTCCTAGAGAAGAACGTAATAGGATATAGCTTACTATTCTCATCTCTCTAACCGAGTTATACTCTAATCGTAAAGTCTAAAGCATCTAATTCAACCTCGAACACTTCTATAGGTCTAGCAATATAAGTATAGGTTTTATAGTAACTGCTTCGTAGATAGTCCTAAACGCTCGCTCGTATTCTACTTGCTATTTGAAGACCGTATCCTTCCTTATAAGTTCTATAAGGGGTCTTGCAATATCGCCGAAGTTCCTAATAAATTATTCTAACAAAGTTGATAAATCTAAGGAACCCTCTTACTTCTATAGTACTTATCGGTATAGGCTAGTCCTTAACTACCTTGATTTTCTCGGGTTCGATCTAAATCTCCCCTAGCGAGATCTCGAATCCTAGGAATACTATCTTCCTAATATAGAACTCGCTCTTTTCTTTATTAACCAAGAGCTTATATTTATAGAGTACGTCGAGCACCTCCTTAACGTATTTCTTATATTCCTCGAGTATCTTAGAGTAGATGAGAATAATCTAGGTAATAGACTATAAATCTATTACGACAATTCTGAATTGCATAATCGATAATAGCTTAGAACGTCGCTAACGTATTCGTTAGTCCAAATAGCATAACTAGGTATTCGAAGTGTCTATAAGGTATCTAGAATACTATCTTCCACTTATTACCTTCCTTAATACGAATATAGGCGTATATAGTTGGTAGATCAAGATACGTGAAGTATCATACTCCTGCTAGCTAGTCCTATAAGCGAAATTAGAGGTAGGGGGTACCGATTCTTCACCGTTTATTCATTTAGCTATTAGTAGACTATATCTAGAGCTCCCCGTTCTTCTTAGGAATAAATAGGACTAGATATCCTACTAGCGATATCGATAGTCTAATAATATCCTATCTTAAGGTTCTTCTCAAAGTATCTCCTCAACTTAGCATCTTGCTTTTCGTTAGTATAGTATACCTTGAAAAACTTCAACTAGGCTCCTTCCTTAAGCTTGATCTTGTAATCCCAAGGTCTATAGTCTAGTAAGCCCTTAAGATGCTTTACTTCGAATGCTAGATATCCCTTATAGTCGTCTAGGATCCTGCCTATTTCCGTATTCATTATACCTTCGTAGTATATAAACTTGCTAATGCCTAACTCTATACTTGCTACTTCGAGTTCTATAAGCCAGCATTCGAATATAAGCTATCCTTGCTTATCGACTAAGATTATAGCTACTTCTTGCTTCGCCTATATCTTCTTCTATCGTTTCGTATAACGTTCTTGACCCTAGTAATTACCACTTCTTCCTAAGTCTATAGGATCTATTCTATCCTCGTTCGTCTTATATAGTAGATCCGCGAATAACATTCTCTCTAGTATTCTACTTCGTCGCGATCCTTCGTCTACGCTTCCTATCGAATTAGTCGATACTCCCTCTTTTCCTAAGGTCGTAGATAGCCATCTCCCTTCCAATCGATATCTAGGTTATATTCCCTATACTATAGGCGCCTAAGAATTATATCCTTATCCGGCCCTATATCTATAATGTCGAATACTACTTAGATAGTCTTGCCTTCTACCTCAATATCGAGTAGTTCCGTTTCTCGTCGTATCTATTATATTGGAAATAGTCCCTTAACGATATATAACCTCCTTCTTTGATCCTCCAAGGAATCCTAAGTCTATTGACGAATATTGGTAAGATGAGGTCGAGTCGTAACCCTTTATCTACCAACGCTAACGCCTAGAATCTTTTCTAGTATGCTATAACCTAGATTCTCTTATCGGGTTTGTTATCCTAATTCTAAATCGTAGCAACCTCTTATAGGCTTACTAGGAGGTTATAGAAGGCCTTTAGTCTACATCGACTCTACCTACGTTACGCGGCTTTCCTAAGTAAGTTTACTACTCTTTGCTAGGCCTCTTGGAGGCCCTTAAGCCGTTTCCTAAATGCTCTTAGTAAATTAAGGTATCCCTATCTATACCTTAGCTTATAGCGTCAAGTGTTTGGTTCTCCTAGAGCTATTCCTTACGTTTAACTTCTTATTTAGGGTCGATAGTCTCCTTTTTCTACTTATAGTATAGGCAATTCTATTCCCGCCTTCCCTATATCTAGTAGAGGCCCTTAAGATCCTTAATCTTATATTAAGCATACTAATAATAATCCTAGCTAGGACAATTACTATAGTCCCCGTTTTAACGAACCTATACTATCTATATAGTTCTGGCTATACTCGCTTTAGCACTATATAAAGCACGCTAGTACGTCCCTATAGAAGTTTTAAAGGCTTCTTGATCCTCCCTTACTATACGAACGCCTAGGTAATAGCCTCTAGTTATCTATCCCTAATATATCGAACTAGCTAATAGTTTATAGTCGTACTTTTCCTTAAAGTAGTAGCGATATCCGTCTATAAATACTAGAACTATAGAATCCTAATATAATTCGGGTTCTAAGGATAAATCTAAAGGGTATCCCCTTTAATAATAGGGACTTCTAGCTTGAAGCCGTCCTATATACTTCTATTGTAGTTTTTCTATTGCTGACGTATATATACTACACTATACTACTACTATATAAAGGTTTATCGTCCTTCCTTTTATATAGCTACTTCGGCTTTCCTGAATTCCTACTCTAGGTTGACAATATAGGCTTTAGGGATCTAGTTCTTTCCTATAAGTAGTAGTCCATCCTACTTCCTAGTCTATAGGTCCTACTACTAAAGGATTTCGTTGTAGAGCTCCTTATAGTACACCTCTAGATCGACTAACTACTCCTTATTAGTCTAGTATCTAGCCTAAAGGTATTCAACCTTAGCCTTGAGTCGTACAAACTAGTTCTTAGCTATATCGTCTAGCTATAATCGCTAACATTACTATTGATATACTTAGTATTATAGTCGTCGTTGACTTCCAGGTTGTCTTATAGAGCTAGTATTCCTAGATTGCTAATAGTAGTCCTAGCCCTAGTAGCGTAAGCGTACTACTATACTCTAGCAATGACTTCTTCTCTAAAGGCTCGTCTTGCTATTATAGTATCTTCTCCTTGGAGTCGACTTCTATAGTATCACTAAGTTCGTCGTTAAAAGTATACTCGTAATAACTAACCTTAACTACCTTAATATACTGTCGATAATAGTAGTTTCTTGGCCTAGGATAGGCTTCTAATTCTTCTTCGGGGATCGGTATTCCTATTTAAAGTGTCCCTTCTATAGTTGAAGCAAGTAGCTTAAGACTTATCCTTCCTCTTTCTATCCTACTTCTAATAGCGTCTATATCTATTATACTAGAGTATATACTAATATAACGTGCTACTATACTAACGCTTTCGTCCGACGTTCGCCCTAGCACTAGTCTAGGCTATACTATTCCGTCCCCTATACTATTACTTACGCTAGTATAGGCAATCATCGATCCTGATTACTATAGCAATATACTTGTCGAGTAAGTCCGGCCTATTAACCTATATAGCTCGTCCTTGACCTCTTCCTTAAGACTATCATAGAACAACTATATAAGGCCTTCCTTATTGATCTTAGCACGAAGCGAATCCTGCCAGAACTAAGTAGTATAGTTCGTGGCCGACTTAGTCTATCGAAGTCGTACAAGTCGTTCCTATACGTAGAGTTTCTCGTCTATATCTCTAAATACCTTGCGGAGTTCCTCCTCAAACCTATTGTAGTTGCTAAAGACCTGCTAAGTGAATTCGTCTTGGTCGTCCTTATCCTAGTTCTTTAGGTAGTCGTTAAGAGTTAGTTCGAACCATTTAAGTGCTCTTCCCTCTAAGCGTAAGGCTACGAAGCCGACCTTCTAAGCCTTATTAGCGAAACGCTTAGGGTAATATAAGAAGTAGGCTTTCATCAAGACAAGCTATCTAGCAAGTTTGTCCTTACCGCCTCCGTACTTGGCTAGAGCTTCAAGTTTAGCCTTAATACAGCGCCCGCCTAGAGTCTAGCGTTCTTAGCCTCGAGCTAAGCAATACGCTCTTAGATAGGTCCAAGCATCTACTAAACTTAGGCTACCATTAGAGTAGTGACATTCGGGGTCGAAGGAGTAGGCGTATTTAGGGTATAGGAGCTATAATAGTAATCGTATACCTTCAATCAAGTCCGTAATAGACCAAAGATAAGTAAGCAACGTATGACGAACGGTCTATCCCTACATCTAAGAGGGACTCCTAAAGGTATATCTAGGGTCGGGATAACTATTTAGTAGAGCTAAAAGGTCTACAACAATATATATAGTGATTATCCTCGTAAGTTCCTAGAAGACTAGAACTCTAATTACTTACTAAGGAAGCTACTATAGTGCCTATAGGCCTAAAGATCGTGATCTATATACAAGCTTCCTCTTGCTAGCTTAGTCTAGCTTAGTTACTAATCCCCTCTAAGCCTCTAGCTTAGTTACGCTTATTCACTGATCTATACTGATCCCTGCCGCTAGCTTATTTTCTTAGCACCACTAATCCTCTACATCGGCTCAGCCTCCGTATCACCCTTGATTGGCTCTGCTTGCTTCTGGTTGGTCCCACCCGCCGCAATATATAGTTGGTTCGTGACATAACCACCTATCGAAGAGCGTAATATTTAAAGTAATAGCCTTGATAATAACCAAATAGTAGCTAGGCAGCTACTTAGCTACCTCGTTTAGTATTATAGTCTCCCTTAGCAATTATCTTAGAGGTCCTTAGTTTATTAGTCTAGTATAGAAACAGATCTACGAACTTCTAAAGATTACTCGGCAGCTATTAATAGCCTTCTACCTAGAAACTAATAGTATAACGGAATGACCCAACTAGGTAGTAGAGCATTACCTATATTGCTATATAATATACTAGTAGGATAACTAGGCAAACCTATTGCCTATAGCAATATTAGTTTATAACAACCGAACTACAACGTCGATAAGTATTAGCCCCTTCTTCCTATATATAGCTATAATGTAGATCTACTTGACCTATCTAGAGGGCGAAAAGGACTATAAACTACTAGAAGGTCCCTAATAGCTAATAGAGAAGCTTTTATCGCTAAACTTAAAGAGGTAATAGAAGTGGTATAAAGCCGTAATAGCGGCGGTATAAGAACAATAAAGAGTATGCTAATCGGATAGATAGGTTGCTAAGCAATTTCGTATTAGAGATAAGGTATAGTTATACTTGAAGAACGTCAAGACTAGTAGACCCTCGAAGAAGCTCGACTAGCTTAATGCCAAATATATAGTTATAGAACTAGTCGGCTTATACGCTTGCCGACTAGATATACCGCTAGGCATCTATAACGTCTTCTATATTATATAGTTGAAGAGAGCTAGCGATGACCTACTTCCCTCGTAGAAGTAGGATGATATATAACTACTACAATTACCTAGAAGATAGCCTAGATAGTGAAAAGGAATAGCAAGTCGAAGAAATTCTTCAAGCCAAGACGATAAGAGCTAGAACTAGGGTGCAAGTCAAGTAGGTGGGCTACGTATAGCCTATATAGGAACCCCTAAGCGCCTTCCTGGAGATGGAGGCCCTAGACTAGTTTGAGGCTATATATAGGAAGATAACGGCGGACGATTCTCCCCTAGGAGAGGAGGGGGGTAATATAATGGCTGAGCCCTATAGTGGCCTCGGCAACCCTTGGCCAACCCTAACCCTTATTGGGCACCCCCCGTAACGGTCCTAAGAGTATATTGCAACTAGCTATGTGACGACTCTATAAGTATACTAAACTTAGGGAAAGAAAAAGGAAAAGAGGGGAAAATGGCTATTCTAGCGTGAGCGCTCCCTATAACTAGAGGGAGGCTATAGGTTATGTCGTCGCCTAAGTGCCTAGCGCCGTTGTTAGGGCAACGAGCCTAGGGGTTTGTGGGGTGCTGGGCCGAGGCCTGGGCCCGGCTCTTTGGCCGAGGGCTGCCGAGGCCATATCGGGCTTAGCCCGTTATATTACCCCCCCCTCCCTCTTGCAGGTCCGAAAGTATAGCTTCCCTCCTCTAGTTAAGGGGATATCTTGCTATATACCACTTTATAAATCTATTAAGGGCCTCTATATTGAGGAAGGCACTTAGGGTGAGAGACGAGCAATATATAGGCGAGGCTCAAGGGCGCTAGCAAATACTACTCAATTCTGCTAATCGAAAGCTGAGGAGGAGAGAGGAAAGGTAGGAATATAGGCCCCGCGATGCGTAGGAAAAGGGGGAACCCCCTGCCAGGAAGCTATTCCTAGTGCGGCGCGCATTTACAACCCCAACCCTAGGTACGCCTTTAGTACGCCTTAGGTGCGCCCTAGGTGCGCTCTCTATTACAACCCCCCCTCTAAAAAAAGCTCGCCTCGAGCTTACTAGCTAGAGAGGTCGAAAGCAGTACCCCATGCTATATTGTTAAGCCGACTGCAAGATTGTTATTTCGGGGCCTCATTTCTTCTATTATAAGCGCCGTAGTCGCTAGCCCTCGGTGTCAGGGCTAGGCCTAGAATATCGTAGCTGAAGTGAAGGGGTACAAGCAAGGTATAGCTATCACTGAGCACCGTGGACGTAGAGGTAGGGGTCAGGAAGGAATCACATTGAACTCTGCCTCCCTCTCTCCTTCGGTTGCCCTATGCCCCTCTTATAGCCTGTCGACTAGCCTTGCCCTCCTATATCCTACGGCTCTGAAACAGCTATGCAACACTATTCAGACGCTGCGTACGCGCCTGCAACAGATGTGAAACCTAATGATGTCACCCCCTGTGCGCCACGTGGACGGGCGTACTAGCCACCCGGCGCCGATCCGTCCCTACTTCCTCCAGGTGGGCCCCGGAACCCGGACCCCCTTTCTATATCCTGACACTCGGCTACTAGCCTATCGTCATCTAGGTAAGGTTTCGCGTACTAGTCCTATAGCCAGCAACCACGTTGAGCCAGATTAGGGGCCTAGCCTAGTCTAGGTAGTCATTATAGAATCGCTTTAGGGCTGCCGGCGTGTTCCGGAAGTCCGACGTCGGATACTAAGTCGGGTCCGGGTCCTAGCCGCGCTACTAGGCTTAGTACTATAGCTTGCCGTAATGGGTCTAGCTAGCAAGGATCCTTTCGACTTCCTATTCCTCTTGGCTAGCTACATCTTTACTAGCGGATTCTTAGTAGCTTACCCCGGCAACGGGTTGTTTGGGTACCGCCGTAGCTAGTCAGCTATAAACTTAGTCGATCTACATTAGGATTCTAGAAGTTCGAGCTAGTACTCCTATAGTAGTCTTCTTAAGGATCCTATAGTATTGCTATATAATAGGGAAGGATAACTGTCGCTTAGCTAGCTAGTTAGTTTAGAGGACTGCTTAATAATAACTACATTATTGCTAACGTTGAAATCTAGCTCGCGATAGTATTGATTTACTTGCCCCGCCTATTCTCCTAGGCCTTTGTAATCATATACTAGGTATAGTCGATATAACCCTAGATCTAGCAGGCCGCCTCTTATACTAATTCGTAGTTTAGTTGCTCCTAGGTCGTCGAAATCCTATATTCGGGATTCCTAGTTAAATAGCATAATTATAGGAAGCCGAATAAGACCTTTTACGGCTATAATCTAGTATTATCGTATAGAAGGCCTATCTAGACGGCGTCGAGAGTTAGGATCGTATAAGACTATTGTCTTAAAAGTGGCTAACGAATGGCCTTAACCGCTAGTTAATATAATTAATTAAGTTTTCGACCTGCCAAGTAGTCTAGGAGTATCCTGCTATAGCTAGCTTCCATTCAATCCTAAGGATCTAGGATAGCTCGTTGGTAAACTCGGCTTAGAACTATAGCCCTCGGTCGCTAATGATCTCCTTTATAAACTATATACTCGATATAGGCCCTTATAGTATATCTTCGCTATATTGTAGGTAGTAGCGCTTCTCTTATATAGAATAGTCTATAATGCCTCGTTAGTCGATCGATTATAACCAACGCATTATTATAACTAAGCAGTCTAGTATAGTTTATTGAAATCTATAACTAGGTATTACTAGGCCGAATAGCGGCGGGATTGGCTATAATAGCCCTAGGGTCTTGTCGCGTAGGTGCTTTAATAAATTGGTATAGTATATAGTTATTGACGAAGATCTTAATATCGCCGCTTATCTTCGGCTACTAGTACTAGGCGGCTACTAGCTTCTTGGTCTTGCTCTAGCCAGGGTACGCTGTAACTAGTCAGCTATATACCTCCTAGATGACCTAGGTCCGTAAGTGCCCGACTATAGGTATAACTAGTCTGCTACTATATAGGATATCTAGTCGCCTAGAGGGCGGAACTCGGGACGGCCTATATACGCCTAGTCGCGCTATTCGTCTAACTTAGGTACTATATGGTTGGCCTCTAAGAGCTCGTCAACTAGTTGAAACTAGATGTAACGGGCTGAGCCCTGTAGTGGCCTCGGCAACCCTTGGCCGACCCTAACCCTCATTGAACACCCCTGCCCCTGAATGTCAACACCAATATTGTAGGCAGCGACCCTCATCGTGCCTGCCCCTTTCGGGTTGTTGCCTTCCTCTAGTCAGGCAGAGGCTACGTCATCTAATTTCCTACGCCCTTCCTCTTCTTCCTTATTCCCTTACCTTTCTTCTTCTTCTTCTTCTTCTTCCTTTCTTCAAGATTGGATACTTGAAGTCGTTATTAGATAGTTGAAATACACTCCTAAGACCGTTACATTACATCTAATCTTCCTCTTTTCGTAAGAATAGTAGTATTTACTAGGACTAGTAGGTCAAATTACGTTATCGTCTATAGGGAACTCTAGACGCGACTATTACGAAGTCCGAGTCGTTAACTAGGCGTAAGGTACTAATGGTTCCGCAATATCTCGGCGCTATAAACTAAATGAGCTACGACGTTGCCCATAAGATACTAGCTTTAGGGCCTATTAAGCTATATATCGGAAGCAAGATACTAGCCTATAGGATTAGTTTGAACTGACGAAGAGACTCCTATCCTCTGCAATTGGAGAGTCGAGAATTATAAGGCGCCGTTGCCAACGAGGTAGCAGATTAATACCCGGGCTATAAGCTTTAGCGGTATAGGAGGTCACGAATCCTATATTTCCAACTAATACTATAAGGGCGAAGACCTTAAGCCTAAGGGAGCCAAGTAGCTAGGCACAACTAGAATACTATTACGACTTCAAGTCCTTAGCAGGCGAGGTACTATCGGAAAGTCCTTAGCAGGCGAGGTACTATCGGAAAGTCCTTAGCAGGCGAGATACTATTATAGAAAGCCCTTAGTAGGTAAGGTACTATCGAAAAGTCCTTAGTAGGCGAAGTACTATCGGAAAGTCCTTAGTAGGTGAGGTACCATTATAGAAAGCCCTTAGTAGGTAAGGCACTATCGGAAAGTCCTCTACCTAACGAGGTATATTAGAAAGTCCTCTATCTAGTAAAAATAAAATGGAAAGTCATTGATGGACAAGTACTATAATGTCCAATAAGCGACAACCCTATAAGCGAGGCGGCTAAGAGGCTACTAACCCTAATCTAGATCCTCTAGCTGCTCTCGGCCTAGAGCTAGCGCCTAGTCGAAATTAAGAGTCGCTAAGCTATAGAGAGCGAGATATACTAGATATATATCCAAGCTATCTAGGAAAGCCTCGCCTCCCTATAAACCTAGTCTATACTAACCATTAAGACTAACTATAATTGACGCACCTCTACTATAACCTATAATGACTATCACCTTATCTTACTATCTAGGTAGACTAAGAAGAAACCAACCCTGCCTAATCCCCCTCGCTACGATAGGAACCTAGAGGAAGTTTCATATATAAAAGTAGGAGATAGAGAGCAAGTTGGAGACGGATAGCCTAGTACTAGAACCAAGAGAGACTAGTTCTCCTATATCTTCGCCTATCTTATAGATAGCCTATAAGCTATAGCGGCGGCTATTATAACTAAGCAAGTAAACTAGTAGTATAGAGCCCTTATAGAGTTCCTCTATACTTATCGTCTTGCTATTTAGATCCGAACCTCTTATAGAAGGCTCCGATAAGTTAGGGTCGATGACGTAAGGAGAGGGAGCCCTTTGCCTCCTTCCTCCCTAGGTTCGAGAAAGAGCTAGCCGACGTAGGCGGAGCTAGTAGACATCTATAGTCAAGATCAACTACCTTAAGAAAGCCCTTAATGGAGAGATACGGAAGGAGCTTAAGAGCTAGCTCAATATACCTGAAGAGTACTACCTATATATATACGCCCCTCTATAACCTTGGGGCTAACCTTAACGAGTTCCGCGCTTCTCCTAGTAGCGTAGCTACTAGTAGACTAACTAGAATAAGGCCCGAGATAGAGCACGAAGCCTTCCCCTAACTAGAGGGCTATAAGACGAAACGCTCGAATACGCTACCTTAAGACGCTATAGAGTAGGAGCCTATAAGGATTAGTAGAGTAGTATAGAAGTAGAATAAGGAACTAGCAGGCAAATAAACGAAGTAGGCTAATAATAAGGAAATAGAGCTATACTATAAGGAGAAGTAGTATCTATAATATAGAAGGAAGGGATATTGGATTATAGAATACCTACTTCTTCCCCTATAGCGTCCTAATATTAACCTAGCTCTATTAAGAAATCGCACCCTAAGCTCCTAAAGATCGAAGATCTAGTAGATATAGATAGGGATTCCTCTAACTAGGAGGAGGAAAGCGATAGGAGTTAAAAGATTAGCTCCTAGTAGAAGTCGTTATTAGGAGTACTTAGAGGTAGTATAGGAATAGAAGAGAATAGAGAAGAAGATAGATAGCCCCCCTATTTATATTAATATTAGTATTAATGAACTTATTATACTAAAGCCTTTATCGATAGTAGATATTTGTCTTACTACTATTAGTCTCTCCTTCGCGAAACGTATATACCTCCTATATATTCCTATTACCCTACGCGACCTTAAGCAAGTCAATAATAGTTAAAGGCCTTATTCGATATATAGCCTATATAGATACTATATCGATAGGTATAAAAATAACTATCTTCTTTTATATTATCCTAGACTAGAAGGACGATATTATTCTTAGGCGACTATAGATAGACGCAGGATATAACTATTTCCCCTCTTAGAAGGAATTAAAGATTAGGACCTTAGGGCTAGTAATTAAGGAAAGGAGCTAAGAGGAGGGAGCTACCCTATTAGTCTCCTAATAATCGGCAAGTATATTTGAGCTCTTATAAAGAGAGCTAGAAGAACTAGAGAACCTGCCCTAACTAGAAGGAGCCTATTAGGATATTTGCAGCTAGCCTAGTAGATATCGAGAAAGCCCTAGTACTAAAGAAGTATAGAGACCCTAGATAGAAGCTGCTATAATACTACTATAAATTCCTTCCCCTTTAACTAAATGCTATAGACTAGCTACTACCCTACTAACTAGAGGTAGACTACGAAATTCCTTAGAAAAGGATAGAATAGATAAGAAAAGCTCCTACCTTAGGGGCTACTTTATAGGATATCGAGAGAGGAATTAATCGTCCTATAGAAAACCTTATAGAACTTCTCAATAAACTTTATCTAGGCAAGTAGCTTGTTAGCCTTAGCCCCTATTTTATTCGTTAGGAAGCCTAGAGGTAGACTACGCTTCTATATCGATTACTATAGGTTGAATGCTATTATATATAAGGACCGATATCTACTCCCCTAATTAACGAGACTCTTAGGTCTCTATCGAAAGGCGAAGTAGCTTACGAAGCTAGATATAATTGCTATTTTATAAGATCTAGATCAAGGAGGGAGACGTAGAAGACGGCCTTCTATATAAGATATAGGCTTTATAAATAGCTGTTACCCCCTTCGGCCTAACTAGTACGCTAGCTACCTTCTAGCGCTATATTAATAAGACATTATAGGAGTACCTCGACGAGTTCTGCTTATATATATACGACATTATTATCTACTCTAATGTTCTCGCTCTAACTATAGGAGGAAAGTTAAAATAGTTATAAAGAAACTCTAAAGGCGGTCTCTAGGTTGATATCGACAAATGCAACTTAGGCGAAGAGCGTCAATATATCTAGGGTTTATCGTCGAAGCTAGGAAGGGGATCTATATCGATCTAGAAAAAATTAAGGCGATTAAGTAGTAGGAGCGTCCTAAATCTATTAAGGGAGTTCGTAGGTTTATTAGATTCGCTAACTACTACTAAGAGTTTGTCCCGAACTTCTTAATAATAGCGATCCCTTAACTACCTTATTAAGAAAGGAGTTCCCTTTATCTAGTCACCTTAGTATAAGGAAGCCTTTGCAACTTAAGACCCTCCTTATTAGTGCCCCTATCTTAGCCTAGTAGGACCCTAACTAGAAGATAGTAGTCGAAATAGATCCTTGGGATATACAATTAGAGGAGTACTTTCTTAGTATAACGACGAGGGAATCTTACAACTAGTAGCCTTCTTCTTAAAGAAGAATAATATAGTAGAGTGCAACTACCTAATATATAATAAAGCTCCTAGCCATTGTACGAATACCTTGAACAATAGACGGAACTACGAAGTATATCGTCCTTCGAGATCTAGATAGACTATAAGAACCTCGATACTTTTAGAAGAAGTAGTAGTTGAGTAAGAGATAGGTCTATTAGGCGGAAATCCTCGTCTATTACAATTTTAGGCTAAGATATCGGCCTAGCAAGGAAATGGTAGTTCTAGACGCCCTCTCGAGGAGAGAATAGGATATATTAGCTAATAGTTTTGATAAACGTCTAGCAGGGCGTTACTTCTAGTTATTGAAAGTTTAGAGAGGCTATATCTTTATATATCGAGCCTAGGTCAAGACTCTCCTAGATATAGTAATACCTAGAGAAATAGAGCCCCCTTCTAGTTAGCCGAAGACGAAAGTCAATATAGGATTAAGAGCTAGCAACTAGGATAGAGATAATACAACGCTATTAATAAGTCAGACCTACCTAAGAACCTGTTCGTAGACGGCCTATTAAGGACCTCTAGAATTAGGGACTTAAAGCTAATAATCGGTACTAGTTGATCTATTAGATAGTTATATAGGGGAAAGACAATTACTATTAAATAGGGACTACCTATCTCAATCTTAGAATATTCAGTTGATAGGGAAAACGACTTTATTAGAGGGGATAGATTTAGATCCTATTCTTCGAACTACTCTATACTCGAATTATCTAAGGAGATATACGACTCAGCTCTCTTTCATCACCCTAGTAGGGACCTTACTAAACTACTAATCTTATAGAATTTCACCTAGCCTAGCCTTAGCCAAGATATCTAGAAGTTCCTTTAGAACTTATAACGTATATAGAAGGACGCAATATAGAGAGAAAAGCGGAGAGGCCTACTAAAGCTATTGCCTATCCCTGATCAAATCTAGAGTGAAATTTCGATAGACTTTATACATTAGATACCCCTATTTAGCCCTAACTAGGCGGATACGATTATAGTCATTACTAATCGCCTATCAAAGAGCGTAATATTTAAAGTAATAGCGTCGACAATGATTGAAGTAGTAGCCGAATAGCTATTTAGCTACTCATTCGGCATTATAGTCTCCCCTCGGCGATCGTCTTAGATAGAGGCCCTTAATTTATTAGTCTAATATAGAAACGGATCTACGAACTTCTTAAAGTTACTTAGCAGCTACAATAGCCTTCTACCTAGAAACTAATAGTAATAGAACGAGCTAACTAGGTAGTAGAGCATTACCTATATTGCTATACAATACTAGTAGGATGACTAGGCAAACCTATTGCCTATAGCAATATTAGCTATTAACAACCGAACTATAACGTCGATAAGCATTAGCCCCTTCTTCCTAACGTATAGCTACGATATAGATCTATTTGACCTATCTAGAGGGCGAAAAGGATTGCGAACTACTAGAAGGTCCCTAGTAGCCTATAGAGAAGCTTTCGTGCGCTAAACTCAAAGAGGCAATAGAAGTGGTATAAGCCGCAATAGCTATAGTACAAGAACGATAAGAAGAGTATACTAATCGGGATAGATAGGTTGCTAAGCAATTTCGTTGAGATAAGGTATAGTTATACTTGAAGAACGTCAAGACTAGTAGACCCTCGAAGAAGCTCGACTAGCTCAATGCTAAATATATAGTTATAGAACTAGTCGGCTTATATACTTGCCGACTAGATATACCGCTAGGCATCTACAACGTCTTCTATATTATATAGTTGAAGAGAGCTGGCGATGACCTACTTCCCTTATAGAAGCAAGATGAATATATAACTACTAGCAATCATCCTAGAAGATAGCCTAGATAGCGAAAAGGAATGGCAAGTCGAAGAGATTCTTCAAGCTAAGATAATAAGAGTAGAACTAGGGTACAAGTCAAGTAGGTAGGCTACGTATACCTATATAGGAACCCCTAAGACGCCTTCCTGAGATAGAGAGCCCTAGACCGGTTTAAGGCTATATAGGAAGATAACGGCGGACGATTCTCCCCTAGGAGAGGAGGGGGGTAAAATTAAGGGCTAAGCCCTATAGTAGCCTCGGCAACCCTTGGCCGACCCTAACCCTTATTGAATACCCCCCCTAAATGTCAACACCAAATTGTAGGCAGCGACCCTCATCGTGCCTACCCCTTTCGGGTTGTTGCCTTCCTCTAGTCAGGTAGAGGCCACGTCATCCAATTTCCTACGCCCTTCCTCTTCTTCCTCGTTCCCTTGCCTTTCTTCTTCTTCTTCTTCTTCTTCCTTTCTTCAAGATTGGATATACTCGTAGAGTCGTCATCAGATAGTTGAAATACACTCCTGAGACTATTATACTAGAGCCCGGCGGTAGGCAATGCCTTTATCGAGGGCTATAACGTCGTGGCTATTGGCTCCTATATAGCCTAGCCCCTAGCCTATACTAGGGCGAAAATCTGCATCGTGTAGTACGCTTCGCGTTTAGCCCTTCTATATAGCGGCGTCTTCCGTCTTCCGGGAGAGGGCGTCGGCGGCAGCATTCTTACTTCCTAGCTAGTACGTAATATAGAAGTTATACTATAAGAGTAGCTCGGCCTATCCTGCCTAGTAGATATTCAATAGCCGCTTTATACTAAAGTACTTCAATGCTTTATAGTTGGAAACGATTAGGAAAGGCTCTTCGCCCTATAGACTAATTAATTCGGCCCTCTAATATTATAAGGCCCGAACTATAGCTAGGAGGTCCTTATCGTAGATATAGTAGTTAAGCTTAGCGCCTTATATTGTCTTAGAGAAGTAGGCTATAGGGTGCTACTAGCCGTTGTCCTGCTTCTAGGATAGCACCCCTATAACTATACTTTGCGAAGCATTAGTTTTAATGCGGGTTAGCTAGCTATACTGAAAGTAGGCTAGGACTAGTCTAGCGAGGAGGCGCTTCTTTAGCTCCTCGAATATATATTAGCAATCTTGCGTCTAAACGAATAATACGTCCTTCTTAATTAAGTTGGTTAGGGGATAGGCGATACGCCTATATTCGTAGACGAAACGGCGATAGAAGTTATAGAAGCTAAGGAAGGATTATACCTACTTGATAGTAGTTGGGATCTCCTAATCGCGGACCGCTTCTAGCTGTAACGGGCTGAGCCCTGGGCAGGCCTCGGCCACCCTCGGCCAACCCCTAACCCTCGTACGCGCCCCTGCCCCTGAACGTCAACATCAATATCGCGGGCAACGACCCTCATCGTGCCTGCCTCTTTCGGGTTGTTGCCTTCCTCTAGTCAGGCAGAGGCTACGTTACCCACTTTGCTATATCCTTTCCCCCTCTTCCTCGTTCCTTCCTTTCTTCTTCTTCTTCTTTCTCTAAGATTGGATATACTCGTAGAGTCATATTAGATAGTTGAAATACACTCCTAAGACCATTACATTACATCTAATCTTCCTCTTTTCGTAAGAATAGAGTATTTAGGACTAGTAGGTCATTCGCGTCGTCGTTTATAGGGAACTCTAGACGCGACTATCACGAAGCAAGTCCGAGTTATTAACTAGGCGATACGGCACTAATAGGTCCGTAAGACATCGGCATTCGACTGGTTAAGCGAGGAGCAATATCTCGGCGCTTATAAATTAAGTGAACTACGACGTTGCCCGTAAGATACTAGCTTCAAGGCCGGTTGAGCTATATATTAGATAGCAAGATATTAGCCTATAGGATTAGTTGAGCTAACGAAGAGACTCCTACCCTTCTACTAGGGCGGTCGAGAATTACGAGGCTCGTATTATCAATGAGGTAGTAGAGCAATACCCGAGTATAAGCTTTAGTAGTATAGAAGGGTTACGAATCCTATATTTCTAACCGTTATACTATAAGGGTAAAGACCTTAATCTAAGGGAGCCGAGCAGCTAGGCACGACTAGATACTACTATTGGAAAGTCCTTAATAGGCGAGGTATATCGGGAAGTCCCTATATAGCGAGGTATATTAGAAAGTCCTCTATTTAGCGAGGTATATTGGAAAGTCCTTATTAGGCGAGGTATATCGGAAAGTCCTTATTAGGCGAGGTATATTATGGAAGTCCTCTATCCCGCAAGGTATAATAGAAAGCTACGACGAATAGACATTATAATGTCAATAACCAACGATAACCCTATAAGCGAGGGCGGCAAGAGGCTACTATCTTAATCTAGATCCTCCAACTACTCTTAGCCTAGAGCTAGCGCCTAATCGAGATTGAAAATCGCTAAGCTATAGAGAGCGAAATATACTAGATATATATCCAAGCTATCTAGGAAGGCCTCGCCTCCCTACGAACCTAGCCTACTCCAACCTTCGAGACTACCCTATAGGTAACAACACCTCTACCGCTACCTATAGTAACTATTATACTAGCCTCGGCTCCTAGCTAGACAAAGAAGAAGATGACGCTCCTAGATCCTCTATATTTCAATAGGAACTAGAAGAAGTACCGAAACTAGAGGCTAGAAATAGAAGGAAAACTATATATAGATAGCTGCTTGTTGGGCTCCGCCCTAATCAGTTCACTTATATCTACTCCTAGCTAGGGGACTTACTATAGTTCGATAGCAGCCGCTTTCTATAAGAGTAGCAGCCTAGAGGGCGTTCGTAACCCTATAGCCTTTCTCTAGTACTTAACTATAACGTATAAGGACCCTAATATCGCCTAGTATGCCCTTAATAACTTAGATTGGATGACCTAGGGCAAAATAGAGTCGTTTACAGCGTTCTACCTACAATTTGAGAAGCAGCTTATAGATATAGGAGGGCCTATATAGCACGACGCTATCTAGATCAACTACCTTAGGAAGACCCTTAACGAAGAGATAAAGGACCTCCTCGTCTTAATGCTCACCTCCTAGTAGACTACCTAGGATTTGTTCGAGAACTTTACCTTCTAGGCTAATATTAATATATAGAGAACTACCTAGCGGAGAGCAGATAAGATAGTATCTATATCCTTATAGGTAGGGAACCTTTCCCTAACTAGAGGGCCCTAAGGACTAAACGCTTAAGTACGCTACCCTAAGATATTATAGACTAGGAGCCTATAAAGATTAGCCAAGCGATATAGAAGTAGAAGAGGAATTAGTAGGTAAGTGGGCGAGTAGGCCGACGAGAAAGAAATAGAATTGCGCTATAAAGAAAAGTAGTACCTATAATATAGAAGGAAGGGTTATTGGATTATAGAATGCCTACTCCTTCCTCTATAGTATCCTAGTATATCAACCTAGGCTTATATTAAGAAATCGCACCCTAAGCTTCTAAGGATCGAAGAACTAGTAGATATAGATAGGGACTCCTCTAACTAGGAAAGGAGTGTAAGGAGTTAAAAGATTAGCTCCTAGTAGAAGTCGTCATTAGGAGTACTTAGAGGTAGTATAAGAATAGAAGAGAATAGAGAAGAAGATAGATAGGCCCCCTATTTATATTAATATTAGCATTAATGGAACTTATTATACTAAAGCCTTTATCGATAGCAGATATTTGTCTTATACTACTATTAGTCTCTCCTTTGCGAAACGCCTATACCTCTATATATCCCTATTACCCTACGCGACCTTAAGCAAGTCAATGTAATAGTTAAAGGCCTTATTCGATATATAGCCTATATAGATACTAATAATAGGTATAAAAATAACTACGTCTTCTTTTATATTATCCTAGACTAGAAGGACGATATTATTCTTAGGCGACTATAGATAGATGCCAAGGATAACTATCTCCCCCTCTTAGAAGGAATTAAAGATTAGGACCTTAGGGCTGATTAAGGAAAGGAGCTAAGAGGAGGGAGCTACCCTATTAGTCTCCTAATAATTAGCAAATTATTTAGAGCTCTTATAAAGAGAGCTAGAGAATATAGAGAACCTGCCCTAACTAGAAGGAGCCTATTAGGATATTTGCAGCTAGCCTAATAGATATCGAGAAAGCCCTAGTACTAAAGAAGTATAGAGACCCTAGATAGAAGCTGCTATAATACTACTATAAATTCCTTCCCCTCTTTAACCGAAATGCTATAGACTAGCTGCTACCCTACTAACTAGAGTAGACTACGAAATTCCTTTAGAAAAGGACGAGAATAGATAAGAAAAGCCCTATTTAGGGGCTACTTTATAGGATTTGAGAGAGGAATTAATCGTCCTATAGAAAACCCTTATAGAACTTCTTAATAAGAACTTTATCTAGGTAAGCAGCTTATTAGCCTTAGCCCCTATTTTATTTATTAAGAAGCCTAGAGGTGGACTACGCTTCTATTGATTACTATAGGTTGAATGCTATTATATATAAGGACCGATATCTACTTCCCCTAATTAACGAGACTCTTAGGTCTTTATCGAAGCGAAGTGGCTTACGAAGCTAGATATAATTGCTATATTTTATAAGATCTAGATCAAGGAGGGAGATAAATAGAAGACGGCCTTCTATATAAGATATAGGCTTTATAAATAGCTAGTCACCCCTTTAGCCTAACTAGTATACGGCTACCTTCTAGTATATATTAATAAGACGTTATAGGAGTACCTCGATAAGTTTCTCTACCTATATAGACGACGTTCTTATCTACTCTAATAGCTCCCTCTCTAACTATAGGAAGAAAGTCAAAATAGTTATAAAAAAACTCTAGGAAGTAGGTCTCTAAGTCGATATCGATAAATGTAACTTCGAAGCGAAGAGCGTTAAGTATCTAGGGTTTATCGTTAAAGTAGGGAAGGGGATTTATATTGACCCTAAAAAGATTAAGGCGATTAAGTAGTAGGAGCGCCCTAAGACTATTAAGGGAGTCTAAGGGTTTATTAGGTTCGAACTACTACTAAGAGTTTATTCTAAACTTCTTAATAGTAGCGATGCCCTTAACTACCCTTACTAAGAAAGGAGTGCCCTTTATCTAGTCGCCCTAGTATAAGGAAGCCTTCGAGCAACTTAAAACCCTCCTTATTAATATACCTATCCTAGCCTAATAGGACCTAGACCGAAAGATAGTAGTTGAAATAGACTCTTTAGGATACGCGATTAGAGGAGTACTCTCCTAGTATAAACGAAGGAATCTTGCGACCTATAGCCTTCTTCTCGAAGAAGATAATACGTAGAGTACAACTACCTATATATAATAAGAGCTTCTAGCCGTTATACGATACCTCGAACAATAGGATATAGAGTTATAGAGTATACCGTCCTTCGAAATTTAGACGGACTATAAGAATGTCGAATACTTCTAGAGGAAACGGTAGTTGAGCAAGAGATAGGTCTATTAGGTAGAGATCCTCGCCTACTATAACTTCAAGCTGAAGTACTAGCCTAGTAAAGAGGTAGTAGTTCCTAATACCCTCTGAGGAGAGAATAGGATATACTAGTAGATAGGACTTAATAAGCGCCTAGCGGGGCGTTACTTCTAGTTACTAAAGGTTTAGAGGGGCTATCTCTATATATCGAGCCTAGATCAAGACTCTCCTATATATAGTGATAATAGGAGAATTGAAGCCCCCCTCTAGTTAGCTGGAGACGAAAGCTAATATAGGGTTTATAAAGGCTAGCAACTAAGATAAGAAGGCAACGACAATACTAATAAGTTAGACCTACTAGAGAGCCTATTTGCTAAAGGCCTGCTCAACGACCTTTAGAACTAGGGACTAGAAGCGAATAACTAGTACTAGCTAATTCGCTAGATAGTTAGAGATAGCGAAAGACAATTACCCTTATAGTAGAGACTACCTATCTCGATTTCTAAATATTCGATCGACGAGGGAAAACGGCTCTATTAGAGGGGACGGATTTAGGTCCTATTCCTTGAACTACTTCGTACCTAAATTATTCAAGAGATATATAATTCGGCTCTCTCTAGCTACCCTAGTAGAGACCTTACTAAACTATTGATTACCTGGAATTTCACTTGGCCTAGCCTTAGCCAAGATATCTAGAAGTTCCTTTAGAACTATAACGTTTATAGGAGGTAGCGATATAGAGAGAAAAGTAAAGAGGCTTATTAAAGCTACTACCTATCCCTAAACGAATCTAGAGTAAGATTTCGATAGACTTTGTCACTAGACTACCTACATCTAGCCTTAACTAGGTAGATATAATTATAGTTATTACTAACCGCTTATCAAAAATAATATTCGAAGTAATAGCGTTGATAATAACCAAAGTAGTAGCTAGGCAGCTTTTTAGCTACTTTATCTAGCATTATAGTCTCCCCTCTACAATTGTCTTAGATAGAGGCCCCTAGTTTATTAGTCTTATATAAAACGGATTTACAAGCTCCTTAAAATCACCCGATAGTTGTCAATAGCCTTCTACCTAGAAACTAACGTATAATAGAACGAGCTAACTAGTACTAGAGCATTACCTTTGCTACTATATAATATACTAGCAAGATGACTAGGCAAACCTATTGCCTATAGCAATATTGGCTATCAACAACCAAACTAAATATTAATAGGAATTAGCCCCTTTTTCCTGACGTATAGCTACAATAGATCTTCTTGACCTATCTAGAGGGCGGGAAGGACTATAGATTACTAGAAGGTCCCTAGTAGCCTATAGAGAAGCTTTCGTCGCTAAGCTTAAAGAGGCAATAGAAGTGGTATAAGCCGCGATAGCTACTATATAGGAGCGGTAGGAGGAATACGCGAACCGAGACCGGCAGGTAGCTAAATAGTTCTATATAGGAGATAAGGTCTAGCTCTACCTAAGGAATGTCAAGACTAGCTGGCCTTCGAAGAAGCTCGACTAGCTTAACGCCAAGTATATAGTTATAGAACTAATCAGCTCCTATGCCTGCCGCCTAGATATACTGCTAGGCATTTATAACGTCTTCTATATATATAGTTAAAGAGAGCTAGCGATGACCTACTACTATTATAGAGGCAGGATGATACCTAACCTCTAGCAATCGTACTAGAAGATAGCCTAGATAGCGAGAAGGAATGGCAAGTCGAGGAAATCCTCTAAGCTAAGACAATAAGAGCCGGAACTAGAGTATAAGTCAAGTAGGTAGGCTACGTACAACCTATATAGGAACCTTTAAGCGCCTTCCTGGAAATAGAAGCATTGGACTGTTTAGGCTACCTATAGAAAGATTATAGAAAGCGATGCTTCCCCTAGGAGGGAGGGGGTAATATAACGGGCTAAGCCCTAGGCAGGCCTCGGCCACCCTCGGCCAACCCCTAACCCTCGTACGCGCCCCTGCCCCTAAACGTCAACATTAATATTGCGGGCAACGACCTCATCGTGCCTGCCTCTTTCGGGTTGTTGCCTTCCTCTAGTCAGGTAGAGGCTACGTCACCCACTTTGCTATATCCTTTCCCCCTCTTCCTCGTTCCCTTCCTTTCTTCTTCTTCTTCTTTTCTCCAAGATTGGATATACTCGTAGAGTCGTCATCAGATAGTTGAAATACACTCCTAAGACCGTTATACTAGCTTCTAGGGTGTCGGGAGCAATGCCCTTAGTCCCGACGATAAACCCGAGGAATTTGGTCTCTATAATATAAAACTCGTACTTCCTTAAGTCAGCCTGCAACCTAGCCTCGTATAGGCGTTCTAAAACGCGGTGAATATAGACCTCGTACTCCTCTTATATAGCCGAGAAGATTAGGATATCGTCGATTAGGCGCTATAGAAGTCGTCGAGGTAGCCTATTAGCGTATTATTAATAAACCGCTAGAAGTGTTGCAAGTCCGTTAGTTAAGCCGAAGGGCATTACTTTGAACTTATACGTGCTATACTATATTCAAAAGGTCGTTAAGTCCTTAGATTTAGGGCTGATTCGGATCTAGTAAAAGGCTTGCCGAATATCAATCTTCGTAAAGATCTTTACTTAGGTATTCGGGCTAGGTTTCGTCAATTAGAGGTAGTAGGTACTATCCTTCTTAGTTATTGCATTCAGCTTATAGTAGTCGATATAGAAACGAAGGCTTCTATCGCCCTATAACGGCGAACAGGATCGGCGCCGCCTATATATATTGCTTGGCTCGATGAAGCCCTTCTATAGGTTCTCGGTGATATATTTCTATGCCGCTTCTAGCTCTTCGGCGGAGAGCCTCTATAAGCTAGTATAGCCAAGGTCTTCCAGGTTCGATTCTAGTAGGAGTTCTATCTTATAGTCTATATTTGGTCGGAGTAGGGGTAGTATATCGGATTTGGCCTTACTAAATATATCGAGGAAGTTGTAGTAATAAGCGGGCACCCGTTCGAGTGCCTGTCGACGTAATTGCTCATCCTCGCCCTCTAGGGTCGTTTTCAGCTCTAAAATCCTATCGATTTCGTAGAGTGTAGTAATGCCTATTGCGGCTGCGCGTAGCCCCTTTTTTCGGCTGATTTGCTGAAAGGCAATGGTATTGACTACCATAATGTTAGGGGGTCGAGATTTATACTAGCCAATAGCATCACGACGTAGGATATAGGGCCCCTAGGTGTAACGGGCTGAGCCCTGGGCAGGCCTCGGCCACCCTCGGCCAACCCCTAACCCTCGTGCGTGCCCCTGCCCCTGAACGTCAATACTAATATCGCTGGCAGCGACCCTCATCGTGCCTTCCTCTTTCGGGTTGTTGCCTTCCTCTAGTCAGGTAGAGGCCACGTTACTTACTTCGCTATATCCTTCCTCCTCTTCCTCGTTCCCCTTCTTCCTTCTTTCTTCTTCTCCTTCTTCTTTTCTCTAAGATTGGATATACTTATAGAGTCGTTATTTAGCTTAGTTGAAATATACTTCTAAGACCGTTACATTACATCTAATCTTCCTCTTTTTATAAGAATAGAGTATTTAGGACTAGTAGGTCAATCGCGTCGTCGTCTATAGGGAACTCTAGATGCAACTATTATAAAGCAAGTCCAAGTCGTTAACTAGGCGATACGGCACTAATAGGTCTATAAGATATCGGCATTCGACTAGTTAAGCGAGGAGCAATATCTCGGCGCTTACGACCAAATAAGCTACGATGTTGCCTATAAGATACTAGCTTTAGGGCTAGTTAAGCTATATATCGGATAGCGAGATACTAGCCTATAAGATTAGTTAAGCTGACGAAGGGAGTCCTATCCTCTACAATTAGATAGTCGAGAATTACGAGGCTCGTATTATCAATAAGGTAATAGAGTAATACCTAGACTATAAGCTTTGGTAGTATAGGAGGGTTACGAATCCTATATTTCCAACTATTATACTATAAGGGTGAAGACCTTAAGCCTAAGGGAGCCGAGTAGCTAGGTACGACCGGAATACTATTACAACTTCAAGCCTTTAGCAGGCGAGGTACTATTAGAAAGTCCTTAGCAGGTGAGGTACTATTGGAAAGTCCTTAGCAGGTAAGGTACTATCAGGAAGTCCTCTATCTAACGAAGTATATCGGAAAGTCCTTAGCAGGCGAGGTATATTAGAAAGTCCCTTATATAGCGAGGTATATCGGAAAGCCCTCTATTAGGCGAGGTACTATAGAAAGCCCTCTACTAAGCGAGGTATAATGGAAAGTCTTGATAGACAAATATTACGATGTTGGTAAACAACAATCCTATAAGCGAGGGCAGCTAAGAGGCTACTACCCTAACCTAGATCCTCTAACTACTATTGGCCTAGAGCTAGCGCCTAGTCGAGATTGAAAATCACTAAGCTATAGAGAGCGAGATATACTAGATATATATCTAAGCTATCTAGGAAGGCCTCGCCTCCCTACGAACCTAGTCTACTCTAACCTTCAAGACTACCCTATAGGTAATAACACCTCTATTACTACCTATAGTAAGTATTATACTAGCCTCGCCTCCTAGCTAGATAAAGAAGAAGATAACGCTCCTAGACCTCTATATTCGATAGGAACTAGAAGAAGTACTAAAACTAGAGGCTAGAAATAGAAGGAAAATTATATATAGATAGGTATTTATTAGGCTCCGCCGCTAATCAGTTTACTTATATCTATCCTAGCTAGGGGACATACTATAGTCGATGGCAGCCGCTTTCTATAAGAGCGGTAGCCTAGAGGGCGCTCGCAACCCTATAGCCTTTCTCTAATATCTAACTATAATATACGAGGATCCTAATATCGCCTAGTATACCTTTAATAACTTAGACTAGATGACCTAGAGTAAAATAGAGTCGTTTATAGTATTCTACTATAATTTAAGAAGTAGCTTACTAATATAGGAGGGGCTATATAGTACAATGCTATTTAGATCAACTACCTTAGGAAGACCCTTAATAAAGAGATAAAGAACCTCCTCGTTTCAATGCTCTACCTCCTAGTAGACTATCTAGGATTCGTTCAAGAACTTTACCTCCAAGGAGCTAATATCGATGCCTGAAGGTCTACTTAGAGGAGGATAGATAAGGTAGCCCCAATGTTCCTATTGTAACGGGCTGAGCCCGATGTGGGCCTCGGCGGCCCTCGGCCAAGGAGCCGGGCCCGGCGCCCCGACCCGGCGCCTCGAACCCCTAGGCTCGTTGCCCCTAACAACGGCGCTAGGCATTCAGGCAACGATATAACCTATAGCCTCCCTCTAGTTATAGGGAGCGCTCACTATTAGAGTAGCTATTTTCCCTTTTTTTCCTTTTTCTTTCCCTAAGTTTAGTATACTTATAGAGTCATCACTAGCTAGTTGCAATATACTCCTAGGACTATTACATTACACTGAACTCCCTTCTTTTGTCGTCAAACGCTAAGAAGTATTAGAGTATTCGCGTTATTAACGAGGCGACGGAACATTATTGGGTCGATTCGAGCTACTAATAAGGTAGCTAGACTATACTTGCGCCGTCACTAAGGCGGCGAAGTATCGAGGTTCCGTAAGATACTAGCCTATAGGCCTAGTTGAGCGAAGAGCAGCCTAAGGGTAGCAACCCTATAGGAGGACTACTAGTAAATCCTAGATTCCTAACCGTTATGCTATAAGGGCCGCGACCTCGAGCCTAAAGGAGCCGAGTAGCTAGGCATAACTAGGATACTACGACTATAAGATACTAGCAACTTAGTCCGGTTAAGTAAAGAGCAAGACCTTAGCAATAAGATTAAATGAGCTACGACATTGCTTTATAAGATACGAGCTATAGGCTTAGTTGAGCCGTACGTCGAATAGCAAGGTACTATCTAGCGGGATAGTAGGAAGAGAAGGAAAGCTATAATGTCGATAGACCTATCCGTCGAGCCCTAGGATGGGGTCTAATAGCTGATATAGATAATAACTCGATGATGAGCTAAATTGAGTATATCTAGGCTGAATAGGCCAACGAGAGAGAAGCAACCCGACTATAAATCCGGACCCTCTAGGAGAACCTAGCGAACCTGTAAACTACCCTAAGGACTACGCCTCGGGCCCCCTAAGCTACTATATAACTACCTTCTCCCCTAGCCAAACGAAGAAGATGATCCTTCTAGACCCCCTGCGCTTCGATGGCAATCGGAAGAAAATACTAGAACTAGAGGTTGGAAATAGAAGGCAAACTATATACCAATAGATGCCTCCTTAGATCCCCCGCTAACTAATTCACTTATATCTACTCTCGGCTTAGGGATAGGCCCTAGTCAATAGTAGCAGCGTTCTACAAGAGTGGCGGCCCGAACGGCGTATATAACCTAGCAGATTTCCTCTAGTACCTGACCTCGATATATAAGGACCCCAATATTGCTCAATATATGCTTAATAACCTCAACGATAAATAGGCCTAGCGAAGGGAGTCGTTTACGGCGTTTTACCTAAGGTTTAAGAAGCAACTAACTAATATAGGGGTGCTATATAGCCTAATATAGTCCGGATCAATTATCTCTAGAAGACTCTTAACAATAAGATTATAGACTGCCTAGTCTTAATGCTATACCTGCTAATGGACTATATAGGGTTCGTCCGAGAGCTTTATAGTCTCGGCGCTAATATTGATGCCTGGAGACTTTCCTAGAGAAGGCTACTAGGAAGTCTCCTAATTACTACGCAACGCCTTTTAGCTGACTATAAGTGCGAAGCCCTTCACCTAACTAGAGGGATAGGCGGGCTAGAACCTCGCCTAGAGCTAAAACGCCCCCTTTCCGCGTTACCTTACCTAATACGATAGAATAGGAGCCTACTAGGTGTGACGGAGGGCGCACCCAAGGCGCACCGAAGGCGCACCCAGGTTGGGGTTATAGGTGCACTTCCGTACTGGGAATAGCTTCCTGGCAGGGGGTTCCCCCTTTTCCACGCATCGCGTAGCCTATATTCCTACCTTTCCCTCTCTCCTCCTCAGCTTTCGATTAGCAGAATTGAGTAGTATTTGCTAGCGCCCTTGAGCCTCGCCTATAGATTGCTCGTCTCTTACAATCGAAAGCTTAAACCTATTGCCTAGGAAGGCTCAAGAAATCCCACCGAAAGAACCGTCTGGCAGCCGAAGGCGCCGACCGAACCGAAGAACGACCTATAGCTACGTTACGCGCCCCGAACGAAGAAGAACCGTCTGGCAGCCGAAGGCGCCGACCGAACCGAAGAACTAGTAGCTACGTTACGCGCCTTGACTAAACGAAGTGCCTGGCTACGTTCCGCGCCGGCGAGAACTAGAAGAATCCGAAACGGCTGCTTGAAGCGCTCAAAGAAGCGAAGAATCGAAGAACCAACTATAGCTGCATTGCGCGCCTGTGCGACCAACAAATGAAGCTACAATAACAAACCCGAACGACCTATAGGATACTCCTGCTACTAAGATACCCGTGTCAGGGCTAGGCCTAGAATATCGTAGCTGAAGTGAAGGGGTACAAGCAAGTAGTAGCTATCACCGAGCACCGTAGACGTAGAGGTAGGGTCAGGAAGGAATCATATTGAACTCTGCCTCCCTCTCTCCTTCCGTTGCCCCATGCCCCTCTTATAGCCTGTCGACTAGCCTTGCCCTCCTATATCCTACGGCTCTGAAACAGCTATGCAACACTATTCAGACGCTGCGTTACGCGCCTGCAATAGATGTGAAACCTAATGATGTGTCACCCCCTGTACGCCACGTGGACGGGCGTACTAGCCACCCGGCGCCGATCCGTCCCCACTTCCTCGGCAGGTGGGCCCCGGAACCCCGGACCCCCTTTCCATATCCTGAGAACCCGCCTCTATAGGCGTTAAAGAAGCTGCCGAGCGCTCCGCTTATACAAAAGGAAAGTAGAAGACGAAGAATGACCTCGCCACTAAGCTAGCTGCTAGAGATGCTGAGCTGGCTTAGCGAGACGCCTAGATTGCCGAGCTCTTTCAACTGCTCGCTAACGCCTATAACGGCGCCTATTAAGAGCCCGAAGAGCCCAAGGAAACGACCGAACGAGGAAGACCAATACGCGCCGGACTAAAGATACCGAGCCGATGCCGGTAAGCGCCGCTAGAAGAGCGATAGGCTCCTAGACCCTCCTATCATTTACAACGAGCTAAAAAGGATACGATGAAGTTCGAAGTATATACCAAGCTATCTCGAAGAAGCTAGAAGTCAATGTAAATCGCTTTGCTAGCGATATAGCTAAGCAAGCGTATATCGAGAGCCGTATAATGAAGAAGGGCACCAACGTGCTAGCGCTTTACTTATTAGGATACTTATCTAGACCTAGTTTCCTTCCTCGCGTAAGCTCCTAGACTACTTGTAGCGCGAATACTCGAACCCGAACTAAGTCGAAGAAGCCCTTAATGCATTTAATAGGCTTAAGCTAGCGACCTCTATCGACTTCGCCTCCTTTAAGAACGACTTCGTTAGGTTGGCTAGCGAATTATGGCTATAATAAGTCTATAGAAGGCCAAATTCTATAGCCGGCTTATCCTATATTGTAGACTATAGTACACTTCTATATAAGACCCTATAATTAATTTCGACTAGTTTGCTGCATTGTATTTGAATACGCCTTAGTTAATAAGTAGGCTATAAGCTAGACGACGGAGCTACGCTAGGAATCGGTATATAGTATATATAGTAGGGGGGGTAATCGCATAGTAAATTGCCCGACCCTTATACCCGCTAAGCTAAACGCCGACGACGTCTAGCAGCTATACACGAAGGCCGCTAACTTCATCTACTAGGAAAAGGGGTATCTATAGAGGGACTACCCTAAGAGAGCTATAAAGCTAACCTATACTACCGATCTAACCGTAAATCCTATATTATATCTATAGTCCCGATAGCATCCGACCTAGCACCTTCGCCCCTGATTTAGCGATAGCGAGCTAGAATAGTACCCGAATAAAGAACTTAGCGATTCTAAAAACTAAATACCCTAGGTAAAATTGACTCCCTCCTAGGGATGAAATCGACTATAGTATATAAGAAATCTAGATCCTTGCGAGGTACCTTGGCGGCGAGCCCTTTCTAAACCTCCTAATATCTTGTCATTTAATAGAAGTTCGTTAACTACC
>JARNGD010000205.1:0-48044 GCA_031001845.1 Achaetomiella virescens
AAGTCTGCAAAAAAGAGAAAAAGAGCGGGCTGCAATATCAGGGACAGAAAGGGGCCGAGGAGGACTGCTTCTCCCGGTTCGAGCGATATCAACGGTAGAGCGTTGAAACATGCGAACTGACATATTCGGAGCTTGGGTGTCACATCGAACAAGAACTAAGGGAACTGTCTGTTGTTTGGCGCATCACAGCATGCTGACGGAGAGAACGGGTGCTGGTGCTGACAATATGGCCGCTATATCGACCTCAGAATGGTGATGGCGTTGAGGATTTGGGGCGACCACGGAAGCATTGCCCAGCATCACTCAGCAGGCGCGTAAAATCAGATGGAGCTGAGAAAGTCGCTGCCGTCATCGTTGGTTGGATCGGAGTAACCTCGGGAATGTCGCTCCTCACTGATAACAGCCCTTCGGCGTAGGTCGACAGCTTAACGTCGTGGCCAAGCACGGACCTCTCACACACACGTGCTTGAAGTTCCCCACTTGGACTGCCTGGAGCTCTTTGATTCAAAAGCAGGCACCTCCCACTCTCTCGCTGCCCGGCCAATTTCTCCCTCACCCTTGCACTTTTCTCTGCCATTGTTGCGCCAGTTTTGCTCACAGTCTCACGCTTGAGCTTGGCCGGCCCTCTGCCCCAACATGGAAAATGGCGCTGATCCAAAAGGGTACAGTCGCTGAATCGAGCTGTCTCTTCAAGCTCCAAGTCAATCTTGGCCCGAATTTCTATTGTCGTGAGGTTCAAAGCAAACCTGGAAGGCGAACTCGTTTTCCTTCCGTTCCTTTTTTTCCCATCATTTTCCTGGGTCCTCATCAGGTTCCCTGCACTCTCCCCCGCGCCGGAGAGCTCTCACTTGCATTCAACCAAGCTAGGGCTCAGCATGGCCTCTGTCTTGGCTGTGGGATAGGATGAAGAGGGAGGCATTGATGATGTTTCTATCTGCTCGCTTTCCCTTGCCGCCCTCCACGGTTTTCTGGTGTCCCATTCTTGGGCGAATACTTTCAGTTTCTACAAGATTGCATTATTCATGGCCTGTTTCAATATGTATTGGATCCATCACCGAGCGTGGTGCCTCCTAAGTGCAATGGCAGCTCCTGCTTGTGGAGTTGGTGTGCTCCCTGATCTGCTACTTCTTGACAACCCCGAAGGACGCCTTACCGTCCTTTTTGATGAATCAACGTAATTGGCATACTTGGCCACTTATTTCCAGGCTTGCACGAGCTTCCTCAACTCTTCAACCTGTCTTTCAGGGTCTTGCAGATCCCCTGTGTTCCTGACGACGGCTCAGGAAAAGCAAAAACAGCACTCACGTGACCGGAGAGGGGACCTGCTGTTAACCCCCCCCTGGTGGTGGCGGCTGAAACCGCCCTCAACCTCTGGAATTTGGGTTGCGATTCCACGTCCCGACCGAGCCACAGCCAGCCGCAACAACCTCAACAGACCCACGCAACCCGGACCACAGCGAGGCTGAGAGCGCTCTCAACTGCCCCTAATCCTAGATGTTCCGAGGACAACATTATTTGAACGGACAAAGGCGGAGGATCGTGAGCGCGACCGGATCTCTATTGGAATCTCACCTTTCGGGGTCGTCCTGACCGAGCCGGGTCGCGCGCCTTGCCAATCGTCGACGCGGCCCGCCTCCGCCTCCGGCAGCGCCCAAGATCTCCAACACTCGCTGGGGAAACCGTGCCTCAAGCAATCTCGGACTCAGCCGTTGTCCATCTGGACCGCGGACATTCGGGAACACCTGGCCAAACTCGAGCGAGCATCCGCTACCGGCTGAACCACTCTCCCGGAGCATATCTTCATCTTATCTGGCTGCTGATGTTCACTTCTTTTCCCGCCCGAGATTTTCTTTGAACCTCTTCCAAACTCTTTTCTAATCGTCCCCTTCTGGCATCATATTAGAGCTCTGCTCATCCCTCGTCTTGCGTTCGCTTGCATTCCTAGGATTTCTCATCTTTCCTTGTTCCAATCTATGATCACAAATCGTTATCTTTAGCATCATGACCGACACGGCGCCAGGGCAGGCGCCTCCGCAACAAGAGCCGCTATGTTACACTGCGGTGCCAAGGGCCACTGGATGGTTGCGTGCCCAGAGCCCACTCGGGCAGTACCTGCGTAAGTCGTCCGGTTGGCTTCACAAGACAAGCGTGAAGTGCTTACCAAGAGGGAGTAGAGGTCTCCAGCGATGGCAGTCTCAGCATCAAGAACAGAGCGCTGAGCGAGGCGGCACCTCTCAGGAAAGGAAAGGTCCCATTGTTACAAGGTATCCTCCACCGCCTCCGGCGCCTCTCCCCGCGTATGGCCAGCCTCCGCCCCCACCATATCCTCCTGCTGTCCCGGCCCCGCCGCCACCCCCTCAGGGGTATCCGCAGCCCGGCTATCCCTCGAATCTGTATGCTGGGAGTTACCCGCCCGCCGCCCCTACGCAGTATGGACAGTGCTCAGCTGTGCCACCGCCGCCGCCTCAATACGGCCAGCAACCTTCTTACGGCCAGGCTCCTTATCCTGCTCGTATCCTCCACAGCCAAGCTACTATGCTCCGAGCGCTCCTCTAGCTCCAGCTCCGGCCCCGTCTTCCTTCCCTCCAGGCACATACCCGTCGCAACAATACGGGCAACCGCCGCCGCCACCACCCGGCTCAGCACCTTATCCGCCTCAGTACCCCTCGTCTCCAGCACCACCCCCGCCTGGTGCCTATCCGTACCCTCCAGGGCAATCACAGCCGTACGTCCCGCCGCCGCCGGGTGCTACGCCTTACCCTCCACCGCCACCAGGCTGGACCCCGTCGCAGTATGCACCTTCTGCCCTGCCCCCACCTCCGCCTTCGGCAAACCAGACCCCGCTGGGCACACATCGCGGCAGGCACCAAAAGAACCATGGATCGAAGCGCTCTCATCACCGTGACAAGAACCGCCATGGTCACGACAGACAAGGGAAGGGCGGCTCACGGCACGAGCGCCAAGAACGCCATGCTAGTCGGGATGAAAAGCAAACGAAGGGTGACGAGGTTCAGGAGCCAGCAGAGGAGGGTGAGGCGAAAGACGACGGCGAGTGGACTTTTGAAGAGAGCCTCAAGCGGGCGTTTCCAGCGATCAAGACCAAGCCGGCCGACCCCGTCGGGATCCCTCTTCCCGTCGAGTACACCGAAGACCCAACGATCCCACCGGCGTATAATGCGACGTGTGTCAAATCCGAGTTTTTCAGGGAGGACAATCAGAAGGACTTTGGTCGCTCCATCAGGGAGCATCCGTCTTGGACCACGCTGCAAGATGACCCTGTTTTCAAGCACTATGTGGGGATGGTCAAGCGTCGCTTCCCCGAATGCGATCATGAGTACTCGACCTACGCCCCCTCGATTCCGCCACCTTCTCCGTCGTCTATCAAAATGCCACCCAAATTTCAGATTGATAGAGCTGTCATCAAGGCGAACCCGAGAAAGAGCGTGGTGGACCGGGATCAGACGGACAATCGCAATGGCCATGCCCAGCACTATTCGCTAGAGCATGCTCGTAGCCGGGATTTTGACCGGGATCGCTCTGATACAGATGACGTTCAGGACCGCCGGCCCCGGAAGCGCTCCTTTGATCACTCTCCGGAGAACGGCGCGAACGACCAGAATTCCAAGCGGGGTCGGTGGCTACAGCCCCGAAAGGATAGGTCGCGTGAGGATAATAGCCGGACAAGATCTCCACGCAGGCGCAGCCCGTCACCACGGTTCAGCATCAAAGGCGATCCGTGGTCACCACAGGCTGGCGAGAGCAACTTTAGGTCCTCGCGTGGCCGTCAGTATAACGATGCGTACGAGAGTCCGAAGGACAGGGGGCCTTACATTAACAAGCGCAATGACAGCGGGTACCTCAGCGGGCAGACTGTGGAGAAGGCGACTTTACGATACCGGGATGATGATCGGGGCCGTCGTCGGTCCGACCAGTCATACCGCCGGCGGCGGAGCCTCTCCCGTAGCCGCAGCCGCACTCGGAGCCCCAGTTGCGCCCGCAGCCGTGGCCGTGGCCGTGGTCGCAGCCCGTCCTCGACCTCCGATAAAAGCGACCGCAGCCGCAGCGAGTCGCCCCTTACGGCGCTTGAGGCTGAGCTGCTTGGTCTGGCTGAAGAGGCCAGCGAGCCCGAGCCCGAGCCCAAGCCCAAGCCGGGGTCAAGAAACCCATCAGGCGCGTCAAAGTCGCCGCGGCGTTTGGGTAAGTTTGTATTTCCTTCTTTCTTTAGATGTCTTGAGTTCCTTTCGTCGGATGATTTACGTTTTTCGTCGGATGGTCCATATTCTTGTGCGATGATATATGATTTGTCAGATGCGTCATGTTTCCGTCGGATATCCCCTTCCATCGCTAACGCTTCACAGGCGCCGCTGGTAATGGAACGAGCTCTCTCCGGTCATGTCTACTTAATTCAGACGACAACTTACGATGGCCCTATGACATGGGTGGGTTTACAAGGCGTTTGATATATGGTGCACGCTATGCGGTAGTAACGGGCGTTTTTCGGGTACTAGGAGTTGGGTTCATTTTTTATGCAGCGCTTTATCCACACTGCATGCTCTCGGTCTACAGCACGAGGGGTAGTCTGCGTTGGTAATTAGGAATTTCATTTCCTTACTCAAGGGGACTATGTGCCATTATGGATGTGGTATGTGGGATCCTCGTGATGCTCAGGTCTGAATAACGTACATGATAAGCGAGTGGTGGGTATAAGCGAGTGGTGGGTTTTCCGCTACCTTACAAAAACTATCTTCAATTGCAGCACAACAACACTAGGAACCAACTATAATTACATCAGAAATAGATAAATCAGATGATTCTGCAGCCTCCTAGCAAGTGCGCGCATTATGGCCAGGCTTGCCGTACAACCTACAACACCGAGCCTTCGTACGAGCCCCCCCGAACTACCACCATCCGGCTGCATTTCTTGCACTATCTCACCGCCTACGACCTTCTAGTCTAGTAGATTGTTTGCATCTTACACAGTAAGTGATTCTCAAGCTGCATGCATATTTTCTTAGCCACCCGGCGCTTGCTTAGTGCCTCATTGGCCTTACGGAGCGAGGAGACCTTGCCTAAAGGAGAGCCACCTGGTGCATTACGGCCATCGTAGCCTTAGCAAGCTGGTCCGTAGCAGCCAACATTGAAGCTTGGGGAGCTACTTTGGTGGTTGGCAATGCGAGTCTTGATGAGTGTTGACTACGCCTCGGCTTCTCGGGGGTTGTATAGTGTTTGGAAGACCTAGGGTTGTAAGTGCTAGGCCTTAGAGGTGTGGCGTACGAAGCTTGATATCTAGCTTAGAAAGCACCCTCTAGATCGTACGGCACTAGGCTAGCCCCTACAAAGCTATCTTGTATATTCTTCTCCATTATAGAAGCAAAGAAGGCCTCGCGAAAGCCAGAGCTTGCCGACAGAGGGCGCGTCGTATGCGCGTAGCAATTAGTTGGCTATATCTTCCACACCACGCAATCTTAGTGGAAAAGCTCGCGTAGATAGCTCAATGATATATTGAACAACAGCCTCCTCTTTAGAATCAGTGAGCCGGCGCGAGTTGGGCGTAGTATCGCGTCGTGCAGGTCGACTAGCGTATCGGTTACCGAGGGTTGAATCTAGTACGTTATATAGCTTCGCTACAGCTTTAAGCTTTAGTTGCTTGTCATTTCGAAGAGCTTCAAGGGCTAAGATGACCCTGGCTTCTTTTGAAGGAGGAGACATATTGCGTTGTAGAGAAAATTGATGTTGGGTAGAAAGATGGCGTGTCGCGCTAAGAAAGCCACGACCCGCTTATACCCACCACTCGCTTATCATGTACGTTATGCCCTTTGCTCAAGGGGAGAATCAAAGGTTCAACATATTTTCTCGTGCCTGAGGTTGCCTCTTGACAGCTGACAATACTCGGTTCGACAGTATGCCCCATTGAGCCTGCAAGCATGAACTAGCTCTAACTAACTGATAGTTGTTCCCTTTGTGTGGTCTCCTCTGAAGTTCTGCCTTGGACCCCGTAGTTATCTGATTCTGTCACTGCACAGCTTGGAACACTTCTGATTCTCTCAACACCTCAACTGCTGATTTTATTGGAGACAACCGCCATTGCCACACGCTCATTCATTTTTCTCTATACTTCACCACCTCCACCAACTCACCTCTTCACCCCCCACCTATGACTGCTTTCTTCCATTTCGGCTCGCCAATACTATCATGCGCATAAATATCGCAACCAACCTGAACGTCACACCCACCACCACTACCCACGCTATAACCGGCGGAGAAATCAACCGAAACTTAATCACTACGCTAACAAAGATCGGCAGTTTCCTCAGTCATAAGTCAAACCTTGATTGTCACCCTCTAGCAAGGTCGCGAAGTTGGTCATGAGGGTGCAGGTAATTAGAGACCGTTTAGATAGCGCAGCTGCGAGGTAGCCTTGGAGGAAAGGAGTTCGGACGGGGAGCGAGGAGTATATCGGCGAATACTATTCTTACGCTGTGTTCAAAACTGAAGAATAAGATAGAAGCGACCAGGGTTTATAGTGATTACTGCCGTCATGACACAATCGCCAATGTGACTGTCGCCCTCAATCCGCTCTCTTGTCATTTTTAACCCGGTCATCAAGGGCACGGTCATAACTGCTATTCTCTTTTTCAGCGATCTCGTCGCCGTCATTTTTCAGTGTCTTCATCGGTGAGTTTATCGAGGCATGCCTCACGGAAATCAACAAGACACGGAACGCTGCTGTCAGATCTTCCATCCAAACGCTCCGCAGCAAAGCTGTTAAGAAGCGTCTTACCGCAGTCGGTTGCACCAAGGTGCCTTCCGAGTTCTTTAGTCCTACTAGCACGGTCGTCAGCCTCATCATGTTCAATACTCCAATCTTCACCATTCAAAGAACTATGTGAGTGATTCCGTTCTAGTCCATAGTTCCAATGACATGGCAGATGCAGACTTCGGATTTAGAAGCTGGGATGGATGAAACGTAGAGTTGGATGTTATTGGAGTCTCGGGGCAGCTATCCTTATACTGTGGTTGCTGGAGGCAAAAAGAAAGCGATGAAATTCACCCAACGGCACGGTGGTAGTGTTACGCAGTGACATGATAAGATTGGTCAAGTATAGGATGAATCGCGAAAGTGAACCAAGAAATTTATACTCATGTACAGGCACTCCTTTAGTAATTATTTTTGTGCTCCACTGTACTCGTTTGTGTCGGGTGTTGGAAGCACCGAATGCCGTGGCCTTGTGTGCTCTCGACTGGTCGTTAGGCATAACCGACCGGCGGAGGTCGGACAAGTCCAAATAAGGAAGGGACCCAAACCCGCCAAACATCATCAAGGACTCTATATAATTGCCATCAAATCTGAAATCGTCGAAAACTTTGAACATGGCTGCTCATCTTCTTTCTTTAAAACAGTCTTCTTTTCCATTTGCAGTCCCTTGTTCTCTTCGATATCGGACCTTACCACTAATATCCAGGTGAACAAATTCAAGAGCCGACACCGCTCTAGGACTCAAGATTCAACCAGTGCCTCTGACGCCATGGTCCGTTTCATTAAGCAGCCTATCCCCAACGATCCTTCTCATGACTATGACAGCGTCACCCGACAAGCAGCCAGATGTCGAAGCCGAAGTGTCGAAGCATGACACTTCCGACGACCGGACGAAGATCCCAGCGGGGAAACCCTGGCCAATACGGCAACACTTCCACGCGCCAAGGCTACCGACTCTACGCCGTCGCCATCGGCGTCTGCTTCGGCGCCCTGATGATGTCGCTCGACATCTCCATCATCGGAACAGTAAATACGGAGGCCCCTATCCACACCCAAGCCCTTCACTATTCACTAACTTCCCCCTAGGCCCTCCCCTCAATAACCTCCAGCCCCGGCTTCTCATCCTCCACAAACATCGCCTGGTACCCTGCAGCTTTCAGCCTCGCCTCCTGCGCCCTGACTCCTGTCGCGGGAAGAGGCCTCCGTGTTCCCGCTCGATTTCGTCTACAGCTCGTTTACATTCATCTTCCTCGTCGGAAGCATTCTGTGTGGATGGGCGCCGAACAGCAGTGCATTCATTGCTGGGAGCGATTGCGGGGGTCGGGGCGGCGGGGGTCGCGAGTAATGGCCTGACTATTCTGGTCACAATTGCCCCGGGGGCGAGGAAGGCGATCTTCATGGGGATGGGAGCGGTTTGTTTTGCGGTGGGGTTGGTTGGAGGCCCCTGTTGGGGGAGCGTAAGTACTATCCAGCTAGATGGGGGATTGCAATGTGTAAGAGAGTGACTGCTAATTTGGAGGTGCGTAGGTTTACGGAGCGGTTGACTTGGAGGTGGTGCTTCTGGTATGTTCGTACCACTTGGGTTGTTGGCTATTCTTGCTTCTCCTTCTCTGTGTTTCCGTTTTACCCTTTCTCTTCTCTTTTGTGTCTTTCCCCCTTCTCCGTTTGCTCTGTCTTCCCTTTGTTCTTATTTCTTATGGGAAGACCAGTAATATTATACGAGCCGGTTCCTGGGCTGACCTCTCACCTGTTCAAGGATCAACATCCCGTTCAACATCGTCACTCTAGCCGTTGTCTCTCTCTTCTTCCGACCTCAACAAGGACGTGACACCAAGAGCTTAAGCAGCCGTATAAAAAGTCTAGACATAGTCGGGTGCTTCATTTTCGTCCCCGGCATTTTCATGTTCCTTCTTGCCCTACAAATAGGAGGTGAGCGCGGCGTCTGGAGCTCGCCCACCGTCATCGGCCTGTTTGTCGGCTCTGGCCTAACCATCCTCCTCTTCGCCATCTGGGAGTGTAAGTACAAATCATCTCATCAACAACCCCATACACCAGTCCATAGCTAATACCATCCCTCTTGACCAGCCCGCCGCGGGCCCCTCGCCCTTATCCCTCCCACCCTCCTCCGCCGCACCCTCCTCTGCACCCTGCTGTTTGCCTCCACCCACATGAGCTCCCTGACCATCGCCTCCTACTACCTCCCCGTATGGTTCCAATCCATCCAAGCCACCTCGCCCTTGCAAAGCGGCATCCGCATGCTGCCCACAGTCCTCACCCAAATCGTCATGACCATCCTTGCCAGCAGCCTCGCTCTCCACATACGTTACTACAACCCGTGGTTCTTCCTCGCTCCCGTCTTCATGTGTACGTCCAGCGTGCTGTATACCACCTTCACACCGGCTACGCCGGCGAGAGAGTGGATCGGGTACCAGATTGTTCAGGGCGTGGGCGCCGGGCTGGGGATGCAGATGGCTTCTCTGGCGTGCAGCTTGAGATGAGGAGGAGCGGGGAGGAAGAGTTAGTGCCGGTCGGGATTGCGATGGTCATGTTTGTGCAGTATCTGGGCGTCACGGTGGTGCAGGTTGTTGCGGGGACGGTGTTTGAACACGGGGTTGATGGGGAGGCTTGGACCAGGCGGGGTTGGGTTGACCGAGGGACAGGTGGGTTTGCTGCTTAATGCGGGGATAAGGGATGTGAGAGGGGTGGTGCAGAGGGAGTTTCCCGGACTGGTGGAGGTGATCGTGCAGGCGTATAATGAGGCGATTACGAAGGGTGTTTTTTGTGCCAGTGGGAGGGGCGGTAGCGGGGTTCTTGTTGGCGTTTGGGATCAAGTGGAATCCGATAGAGGGTGCTGTTGGTGGCGGGTTGGCGCAGCCGAGATCTGCTAGGACCGCGAAGGCTGAGGCGAAGAAAAGACGGCCAGAAGGGAGAAGCGAAAACGTGATGGCTGTGGGAGCCTGTTGATGATCATTGACGTTTTGGGAGAGGGAATTGGACTGGGAAGAGCAAAGGGGGATCTAGAGTTGGGTATTGTCATCGACAGGTCTATTGCCACTTACGGAGGGCTGGAGAGGTTATTCAAGAGTCGTGAATGGTGGTTGGGTATCTCCTTGGCCACTGCTTTCTCTGAATATTTGATTCTTGCATCGGTATTGTTGCCCATCATCCACCACAAAACTGTCCGGTCCCCGGATCTCATGATGAAGTCATCTTTGTCTTAGGTTTGGATAGGCACACTTTCTGGGCCTGAAGGTTGACAAACCAGCAGCCAACTGATTGTGTGTCTGGGTTGCAGCAATCTGACAATGTCTGGTGACGGCAAGCGCGTGTCATAAGGATTGTGGACAAGATTCAGGGCCAGATGGTGGAGTGCTAGAGTAGGTAAGGTCGTTAGACGTGCTGTATGCATTCAGGGTTATGGTCTGGCCGTACCGGACCGCCAAAGACAAAGCTTGGACTCTCCGTAACTAGGGTGACTCCCATCATCCATTCGCACTAAATGCAAACAGGCTTTGACATTGTGCCAGCTCGTCTCGACTCACCAAGGCCAAAAAAAACTCGGTCTAAACCACTGCGTCCAGCAACCTTCCCGAGAATCTCGATCTCCTCCACAGCGCTTCCTTTGCCCCATACATAATCAGCGCCAGCATTTCAACATCTCTCAAACAGACCACGCCAAGATACACACGATCTTGTCGCCGTTGAGTTCTTGGACGAACTGTATTTCACCGTCACAGAGCCGCCCTCTGTCGAGAAATGAATCTCGCGTTTCGACCGCTGTGTTTGGCACTCGTACAACAATGCATTTGAGAATCAAATTCTGTGGCCAACCAAAAAGACGTCACCTACCTGAGAGTCCATTCACCAGAGAGACGGACTTAAGATATGGTTAGTCGAACCTTAACTGACACCGGTCTCATGTTAGCGTACTTCGGCAAGAAAACAAGAGGGCAAAAGACTGTTGAGAGAAGTTGAAACACGCAAAACAGAGTATTGTTGGCAGCACTCGCTGACTTGTTTCCCTCAGAGCCAGCCCGGGCGAAGCCCGTCGACGTGAATATGGCCAGTGTCAACGGCGACGGTGACATCGACATGGGCGTCGAGGGACGGCCATTCTCCTTTTTTCCTGCCCTCGCGCTCCTGGACCGCATCGACAGCAAATGAGCGACGTCGTCGCGGCCCCCTCCGCCGCCTGTCCCGAGGTTGTCATTGCGGACTTCGCCGCCGTGCCAACCGCGGACGCGGAGATGGGCGGCGTCGTCGCTGGCGATTTTGACGCCGACTCCGCCATCGACGTGTCCATGGAGCTTGACGGCGACGCCAATGTTTTCGCTCGCGTCGTCGATGTCGACATGATCGACAAAGACACCGATAGCGCCGTCGACGTTGACGAGGCGATGCTGGACGTCGGCAGAGCTGACGGAGCGCGGAAGGCGGCAGCGGCTTGATGGACATCGATCCATCACTACAGGAGCTCCGGCGCCATCGTCAGGGCCAGGAAGGGCGCCGTCTGCGGGCGGAATCGTACCGGAAGCGTGGGCGGTCCGAATCCATGTCTGGCGTGCAAAAGAGAAGGCCCCGGGAGGACCAAGAGGGCGTGGCACCGCGGGCTTCGAAGAGGCAGTATGTAGCGTACGGGCTATGTAGGCAGCGTCGCTGGATGCGACGGTTGTGGGAGCGAGTGCGGTGCGCTATCTCCTGATCTGGTTTCGACTTTTGGCTGGGGTTGCTTCCATCTGCATGCCATTGGTGTTGGGCAGCGCCTGGCGTTTGAGGATGCTGTCGACACCCATTGGCGAGAAAGGAAAGCGCGCCCAGCAAGCACGGGCTTGCGCGCACCTGCATGCTCAAAGACACACGCTGCTTGAATTGCTTCGTCCTGTCTGCCCGTCGACCCATCTCCTGCCACTCAGAGGGAACTTAGCTCTGGCAACCGGCTTCTTCCTGGAAAAGCGTCGAGTTTGGGAGCCCAAGCCCACAAGTTGGCAGGCTGGGCTTTGATTTCTGTTCCATACTGTCAAAACCATGGAAGAACGGCGAGCCTCGGCGACGACGACGAAGTCTTCGAGTAAAGACGACTGTATCACAATCTCACCCCGGGCGATCAAAGTCTGAACCACCAACCTCGGACTACCCTTGCAGCCGTCTTGGAGGGTTGAGTCGCCAGCGCACCCGTCGTGGTGGAGCATTGGGTTGCAAAGGTGGGAGTGCCCCGCCCTCGCCTGCATAATGCATCCCGAAACCCAAAGGCTGCCTGGGCGCTTGCCGCACGCTTGCATATCGACCATCCCACGAAGGCGGACGACGTTTAAGATCCCTGGAGCCTCCTCGCAAGGCTGGTATGGAGGGATGCCATCTGAGATCCGGCCATCACCAATCCGTGGTCCCTCTGCTTCGAGTCCTGGTCCTCCCAGTCGACGGCGGATCGAAATTGACTCATAATACCTCCGCCATTTGATCGACTGCGAACCCCCCCCCCCCGGAACCATCATGGCCGATGCTCTTTCGATCGCAACCGGCATCACCGGGCTGCTTCCGCTAGTCAAGGGTGAGTAAACAACTATGCTCTTGATGAAGAAGGGCTGATCGGTTCTGCCAACAGAGGGCTTCGTACTTGTCACGGATGTATTCGTCGCCGATAGGAAATCACGCTTCTACCTGGGCAGAGTTGAGCTTCAAAAGACGGTTCGTTCCTTCTCCCCTTTATCCACTTAACCCCCGGCCTGTTACTTACATCCGAGCTTCAGATTCTGCAAGCCTGGGAGGAGAACTGGATAGACCCCCACGGGCTTATTTTTCCAACTCTTGAGGCATTTGCGAGGGACAAGCCCCTCCTGGCCAGAGGCGTGCTCCAGCAGCTAGTCCTGCTCCTCCGCACATTCACAGACCCCGAAAAGCTCAAAGTCAGGTATGGATTGTCTGTCGAGAAACTCGGTACGCTCCAAAGACTCGATGATCTCCTGGCAGAGATGAAGTACGCCTCCGCATACCTCTATATGATGGACAACCGGTTTTCTTCCAAGGACATCGCCATGTTTGAGGACAGCCGCCTGAAGCATATGAGCCTCCTCCAGAACATTCGCTACACACTACTCCTGGGCACAGACTCTGAGATGGAGGAGCTGATAAGACGACTTGAGGAGTTTAACCGGAATTTGCAACTGTTTGGCACGAGAACGACAAGAGAGAATGTGGGCAGGAAGGTATTGGAGTTGGTGGTCAAGGACGTCGCGAAGGATATAGACAAGACAAAACGCCTCGAGAGGCTGCCACCTACGAAACAAAGCACTCCATCGATCACGAAACAAAGGGGAAGTACGACGACGTTGCTAAGTTTGCTAACTTTTGCATGGCCATCCACACTGCCAATTCAGACATGCCCCGCAGGAAGATCTTCAGCAGCAACGACTTCTCTTTCGACGCACCCTATTCCCTCGGCCCAAATGCCACCTTGGCTCGCCTCTTCGACTACCCTACCAAGTACCAGGCCCGTCTGGTGCTTGTCGAATGGATCAGGGTACCAAAGGGTACCCCTATTTCCGAGACCCTGGACGAGACGAAGGTGACGTGGTACATCCTGCATGCCGAGAAGACGCAAAGCTGCTCCTCCCGGCCACCATCGGACTGATCTACGACGAGACCAACCCCAGGACCATCGGCATGGTCTTTCAATTGCCGCCACACATCCGCGGCAACCTGCCCACGAAGCCCCTCATTGGCCAGCCTGGTATTCTCGACTCCAGGGTGGTTCGCTCCCCCAAGACCATCGCGGCACAGCGGATGCCGACCAGTTTGCGCGACTTGATTCTGAAGAAAGAGCCCAAAGGCCTCGACCTCGGCATCCGCTTCAAGCTCGCAAAACAACTTCTCGATGCCGTCCACCTCATGCACACCTGCAGATTTACCCACCGGTAAGCCTCTTGCCTCTTCCTTCTACCTTCAGTAACTCTTTTAACCACCACCACAGAAACATCCGCCCGACAACATCCTCCTCTTTCCCTCCTCCATGCCCCAAGGCGATCCAGACCCCACGACACTCGACTACGCCAACCCGCTCCTCTTCGGCTTCCACGACGAGAGCCTGACCATCCAGCTCTCCCCGGACGGCGGCCCTACCTGGACCCAGCCAGAGGGTCTCAAGCCCATTCTCAAGAACGCTAACCGCAAGCCTGCTCGGGAAGTTGTCATCGAGTGCTACACCCACCCGGAGCGGCGCATCGCAGAGCAACGCGGAAGGCGGTCCATCAAGGCGTATCACAGGCAATACGATCTGTACAGCGTGGGTTGTGTGCTTCTGGAGCTGGGGATGTGGGAAACGTTGGATAACGTGTGCGGAAGGGATATCGCGATGAGGGCGGCGAGTGCGGGCGAGGGCAGCCGGGTGGAGGTGGTGGCTGATGAGGTATGGAAGGATGCCGAGACGGTGAGGAAGGTTGCGAAGGGGTTGGACAGGTACGTGTTGCCCTGGCTTTGTGTTTGGCAGTGAAGAAAGAAGGATGAGAGGAAGCTAACAGAGAACAGCATTACGGGCTCGGTTTATGCCGATGTAACGAGAAAGTGCCTGTCGCTGAGCCCTGTATCCGGAGATATTCTGGAGTTTGAGAGGGGGCTGGCGGCCACTTTGGCGCAGATTGCTGCTTGAGGTCCCCTTGGTGTACTGTGAAGTTTCTTGCAGACTCTCACTTGGAAAGCCTTGGTTATTCGCTTCGTGGTACTTTCTGTTGGATATGGGCATGTTCGTTGTTCTTCAGGAGCGTTCCCTTCGATCATTAATTGACGCCCATTATGTCCTTCCCGGGAGAGCATGGCTCTATATCGACGTGTCTCGCCGCAGACGACTGAGCTCAGATACGAGTATGCAACAACAAAGCAATACTAAAGGGGACATCGCGGCATTGATCGCTGGTACAAGTAGTTGCTTCAATTCGCTGCTGCATCCAAACTACCTCAAGCCGGCCGCATCAGCTGCGCGTCCTCATCAGACTCCTCTTCACTTTCTTCCTCTTCTTCCTCATCCTCACCCTCCTCACTCTCCTCTTCGTCGTCTTCTTCATCCTCCTCCTCTTCTTCCTCTTCCTCTTCCTCTTCCTCTTCCTCTTCCTCACTCTCATCCTCCCCCTCATCTTCTGCCAACCAATCATCCAACGTCTTCTCTCCCACTCCATTCGCCGCCTTGCCTCCCCCACCGACCGACGCAGGCGATTCCCTCCTCGCAGCAGCAGCATCCAGTCCCTCCGCAGCGGGCACCACCCTCTTCTCCCCGCTCCCGACCGCCATACCTCTCCCTTTCCCCTTCAACATCCCTCAGTTTCCCATCCGGCTCCCTCCCCTCCTCCACCCACGGCGGTAAATCCTCATACCCTCTGAGCCCATGCACCCCGCCGCCACCAGCCAGCACCAGCGCTGCCGAGCCCAGCGTGTACCCCTTCCTGGTCTCGGACGGGCTGGGGGCCTGTGGCGCAGGCTTTGGAGCGAGCAGCATTAGCGTGGCAAGCTGTGGGACAGCCAACAGGGCCTTGTACAGGCGCGTGCGATCGCGCAGGTCGTAGGAGACGTCGTAGCGCACGAGGTGGAGGAGGTATCGCCAGAGCTTGGCCTGGGGCGCGTCATCTTCTTCCAATAACTTGGGCCCCGCAGCGGTTTGGGGAGAGGGATCGGATTCGGATGGTGGGAGGCTTCGATTTGCCGGTTTAGGTGGTGCAAGTAGACTTTTGCGCCGAGGAGGACGATCTGGCGCTTGGTGATTTCGGATTCGGAGGCGAAGTCCTTGAGGAGGATGCGAAGCACGTCCGCGGCAATGTTGTCCTCGCCGTTGAGGCCAGAGAATTCGCCGACGAGCCAGATGATAGTTGCGCGGGCCTGGGGTCGGTGGCTGAGTCGAGGTTCTTAGCAAGACGGATGACGGTCGCGACGTGGGCGGTTGGGTCTTGCTGGATCAGGTGCCGGATGACGGTGAGGGACTCGGCGGCGAGCGTGCCGTCGAGGCTGGTGATCTGGCCCAGCAGCAGGCGAAGGCAGCGGGGTGCGGTTGCCGTGTCGGTCTGAGCGCAGCGTCCGATGGCTCGGACTGCTTCCCTCACGAGGGCCTTGTCGGAGCCCCGGCTGAAGTGCTCGAGCTCGCTGAGGATGAGGCTCTTGACATGTGGTGGGGCGTGTGGGAAGATGAGAGTAAGGAGCTCTAGCTTGAGCTCCCATACTGGCTGCGTGTCGGTGGCGCGAACTAGGAAGTGGGTGGCGTACTTGACAAAATCGGCCGGGCAGCTCAGGCAGATCGAGACGATGTTGAACAGGGCCATTTGCTGGATGTCTTGGGCGCCGCGCAGCAGAGCTATCAGGGCCCGACCGCCGTTTTCGTATAGGCAGGAGTCCAATGGCGGAGTAGCACCTTGCAACAGCAACCACCACACCCGAGTTTCGAGATTGTAGTAGTGGCTTGATGCTGTTGAGAAGCAGCTCCAGGTCGGGGTCGAGGATGACCACCTGCTCACCCTCATGGCTGGCCTCTGAGGCCTCCCCGTAGAAGTTGTGCAAATCAGCGGACCGTTCCTTGTCCTTGACCGTCATTGTCCTCCTTGGGAAGCACTTTCGCGCGTAGATGGTCATCATGCGCAGGGTCGAGAGCTGGCTCCACTCGTCCATGTCCACAATCATCTTGACCAGGGACCGGTAGTGCTTGTGTATGAGGTCTATCCTACCGGGGCAGATGGCCATGAATGCCGTGACTGCCGCCCCAGCTACGTAGTACTGCCTGTCGCCCAGAAGCGTCGAGAGATATTCGAGCAGCTGGGGCAGCTGTGAGGGATCGAGGCGGTAGCACTTCGGAATGGCGAGGGCGGCAGCGCGTCTAACGTATGGGCTCATATCTCCCGCGCCTTTTCTAATGGCAAGCGACACGATCTGGCTAATGACCGGCACGCGGATGCCCGACATGGTGCGCAGCGCCAGTGCCCGCACTTGAGGGTTCGTGTCTGAGAGCGACTTTTGAATGGTGTTGATAGATAGCAATGCGAGGTCAGGTTCCTGCTCGGCATGGTGGATGAGATAGATGTAGACGAGCTTCTTGATTTCGAGGTTCGGCGATGCGACGTTCTTGACGACGGAGGAGAACAGGGGGAGGGTCTTCTGGCCGCGGTACATCATCTAGAAGCCGTTAGCGGGGATATGTCCCGGAAGGATGGCAGCGGATGGCAGTACGCACCAAGATGGCGCGGCGCAATCCGTCCAGCACGTCCCGGTCATTTCGGCTGTCCAACAGCTTCTTAACCTGGGTTCTGTCCAGAGGCCGGGAGGAGCTCCGCGAGCTTCGGGCCGCCGAGGCTGCATCGAGGGTCAGTTCTCGGGCTGTGGAGGCGGTCAGCATGGTTGCAGGTATGCCAGAGTCCTTAAACGCCCACCATTTTCCAGTAGGGTTGATATCCTTGCTATCGACTCCATGGCGGGCGGGTGTCGTTTGCTCCGGCGGGAGCTCTGGTCTTGTTGCTTGCAACCGTGATCGACCCGTGGCTGGGGCCAGTGACGTGATGGAGCACTGAGCAGCATTTGGCGGGGTATGCAGCTAAACCCCACGAACGGCAAAGCGGGGCATGGGGGCTCTCGGCAGGCACTCCGAGGCAGGTGCGGGTCGGTCCGCGTTGCACAAGTTGATGGATCGGCAATTGCGTGGACAACACCTGCAGCAAAGTTTTGGGGAGAGGTTAAGTTACGTCTGAGTTCAGGGTTTCAACACATGTGGGAAACCAAAACACAGCAGATCGTCTCACCCTTCCAACCGTTCTCACCTCGCACAGCACAGCCCCAACCCACAACATGACAGACACCCACTCACATCCCCTCTTCCTCTCCCCAGCGCTGCCGTCCGAACCTCCTCCAGTTCATCATCGCCCGTTGCAGCTACCCAACCACGCTTGTCATATGCGGTGACCCGCCGAATTCCTGTCCTCCCTCACACAGGACCTCATACGGCAGCAGCAGCACAACCACGAGGCACCACACACCGCAGACAAACCACATGACCTCCCCGCCCAGCAAGCCACCGCAGATCTGTCCAACCCACCACAAGACTACCCACGAGCCGCAAACCACCGGCCCGACCACCCCCCACCGCATGCCGAACAGCAGCCCCAACCCGAGACGAACAGGAGTCCTACGAGACCGCACCCCCTCTCACCCCCTCGCTCGCCCAGCTCTCCACCACCCGGCACATCCGCACCCTCTCATCCCCACCGTCTCGCATCTCCACGCATTCCTCTCAGTGTTCCCCGCTCCCCTTAACCCCTCAGCCGGCAAGGCGCCACCATCGCCGCCGCCGCCCCCGAGCATCAGCGATGGCACCAGTCGCAAAGGGAAAAACGCCTTTCTGGTAGTCTACAACTTCCTCGCGCTGCACCGGCACACAGCGAGTGGAGTGTCCAGGGCCTAGGGGCGAGCGCGGCAGTGCTGGTGGAGGCGGGGAGCAGGGCGGGAGTGGGGGTTGCGGTTGTCGAGGGTTTACCGGTACCACTGGCACCGGCACAGGGTGAGACTACTTGTGGGACGGGGGAAGGGGAGGTATTGGGGCGGAAGGGGCCAGAGGCGTGGATGAGAGAGGTGCTCGGGGAGAGGGCACCTGTCCTCAGTGGGAGTCTGAGGAGGGCTGGCGGGGCGGAGATGGAGGGGAGTGGCTGGGCTGGGAAGACGGTTGATGTGTGGAGGGTGTTGGGGAGGTGGTTTCGGATTTCGGAGGAGGGAGTGGGCGGAGGGTGAACGGATCCCCACTTTAGCTCTCTGACCCACGTCGGCGGCAGTGGAAGTGGAAGGAGGACAAAACGTGCGTGTGAAACCTGAATTTTTTTCGTGTTGACAGCATGTCAGCGCCCTGTAAATGTATCCGAACGGTTTGTTGTCCAGTCCAAACCCCCACAACGCCGACGCCGACCCGCCCCGTCCTATCCCATCCCTCCCGTGGTATCCTGTTCTGAGAACCCAAAGTGCCGCCTACCCAACTGACCGACAGAATTTATGACATATCCAGACATGATAGTAAACCGACCAAAGACTCAGATAGCCTGCTCCATCTCGGTGATGTAGAGCTTGATGTGCGCCTCGAGCTTGAGGTACTCGTCGTGTGCTGCATGCACCTCGTTTTCGATGTTCTCTTTGAGGTCAAGCATCTGTCCAGACAATTAGCATGAGCCACCACCCACAAACTTCCATGCAAGAATCAACGACCAAAAAACCGCACCTTCTTCTCAATTTGCTCAATCCTCACCCTCCGCCTCTCGATATCCTTCAACTTCTCCGACCTCTCCTCGGTCAACTTGCTGTGCACCGCCCGCAGCTCTTCCATCTTCTCCTTGGCCCGCTGCGCCTTCTCGTGGCTCTGTGCGCGCAGCGTCTCGGTGCGCTCCGTCCACTTGCTCAGCTGCCGCTTCAGCAGCGCCTCGGTGCGCTCGACCTCGCGCACGTTGGCCCCACGCTCCGTCAGCGCGTCGCGCTGCTTCGCGTTCTTGGCGTTGTCTTCCTCCTCCTTGGCGAGCTCGACCGCAATCTCCTCGAGCAGCTTGATGCACGACGCCACGTCGGAGCACACGACGGCGAACGAGTCGGTGGATGTCTGCAGAGCGCGCGCGCGGCGGTCGAGCGAGTCAATGTGCGATTTGTCGTTGGCGAGGTGTTGCTGAGCTCGGTGAGGCTGGACTGCAGCGCGGCGGGGCTCTGGAGGGTGTAGGGGCGGAGTTTGGCGGACTCTTGCTTGAGCATGAGCTTGGCGGCTGTCTTCTCCTCGAGCTCGGCGGCCAGCTCGCCCTTTCGGCTCTTGGCCTCCTCCAGCCGCGTGGCGATCTTCTCCTGGTTGCGCTTCAGCTCGAGAAGCGTCTTCTTGAGCTCCTCGTTGCGCCGCGTCTTCTCGGCAACTAGCGCCTCCATCTGCCGCCTGTTCGCCCTCATGTCGTCCAGCTGAGCCTCCATGTTCTGGTTCTCGGTGTAGAGCTCCTCGATGCGGGACTTGAGGGTCTCGGCGCGGCCCGAGTGCTCGTCGAGGACGGCCAACTGGCTCTCACGAAAGCGCACAAAGTTGATGAGGTAGCTGAGGATCTTGTTGAGGCGGTCGGGCGTCGGGCGGTAGAGGTCTGAGAAGCTGAAGTCATTGATGCCGCAGTGGAGCATCAGGCGGCGCAGCGACGCGAAGAATCCCATTAGATTGCGCGTGTCGGGCGGCATCAGCGCGTCGCCAAAGTCGCCGCACAGGTCCTCGGCCGCGGCGCGCATGGCAGGGTCGACGGTCGTGCGGGTCTTGTTCATGAGCAGCTCGGCGAACCACTCGAGGATCATCTGGACCTGGATCGGGTTTGGCTTCTGGAGATCTGCGACGGTGATCTGGATGCCGAGCTCGACGATGCAGCCGACTATCTCGCGGTCGGGGAGTCGCATGCCGGGCAAGGCCTCCTCCTCCTTCTTGCGCGAACGCTGCTGCTGCTGCTGCGCGGTCGGCATCATCGACATTCGAGAGCTGTACGCCATCGCGGGATTGCCAATTAAGTTGGGGTTTGTCAAGGTCCTCTTGCCCTGGCGCGCCGCGTCGCGTGGGATGGTGCTCGTTAGGACTGAGATGTGGAGTTTGACAATTGGCGGGGCTCACTTGGGTTGCTCGAGAAACAGCTGCCGGCCGCGACTGGCTAAGTGCATAACTAATTATTCTTAAGCCCCACTTCGAACCCAGCCTGCAGTTCAGGGTCCGACAACATCAGGGTCGAGATCAAGTTCTCCAGGCTTGCTCTCGCTTGCAGTCTGCCATTCTTGTTGCGACAGAACAGTGTTCCTTTTCCTACACAGCAGAGAGGACCAGCGATCTTGTCAATCACTGCCTTTTACCCCCTCCCCCTTCCCCTCCAACAGCCCACTCAAACTCAGCGCCCCAAGCTCCCTGTCCCACATCTTTGTCACTCTAGTCAATCGTTGATCATGTTGATCTTGCCAATGCCCTGCCTTCTATGAAGGATTTTGCGCCTGGTCTCGTACGGCGCGTGCCCTGGTCCCAGAGAGAGAGCTCAGCAATCTTGTGGGGAAAAGGACCTTGAACCGATCTTGGGCGTCCAAGCCTCTCGCAACCGCGACTTTCTTGCTAACTCGCCGTTTCAGTCGAACCAGCAGTGCAGAAACGGTTCGGTCGTAAGACCCTGCCGAGTTGTGCGATGTTGAAATTGCCGGCATGGCCCGGCCGTCAACCGTTGGACCCTGAAGCAAGCCGAGCAAGAGGAGGACACGGCATGTTTGCATCGATTCCACTGCCGTGGATTTTGCAGCATGGCACAGCGTAAGGAGGAGTTACACGTAAAAAAAAAAAAAAAAACACGTTCACGGCGTCACGTCAAGCAAGGAGCCGAAGCCACTCGCGCTGGCGCCATCCATTGCTGGTCCTGTTGAGGTCAGGTTCAAGCCCAAGTTCGGGCCAACACAACCTCGGCGGTCAGCAGATCAGCAGCACCGCATCTTCTCCGCAGAGGAGTCTCGCCAGCGTCTGTCGATCCTCCGACGTCCACGAGCGAAAATTAGCCTGTCAGGACGACGGGGATAGCGGTTCATGCTAAGGCTCGGTCCTCGGGGTTCTGGGTTCGGGGAATCAAGACTCGAGGTTCATTCGCCGTCTGGGGCATGATGTTGAGACATGATAGCGTCCCTTAGCGGCCAATGGGGAGAGACCCTTGGCCGTTAGTTTGGGGGGTTCACCAACCTGCCGCCCAATTGCGACCTTGGGAGGGTGGTTTGTCACTTTGTTACTGTAGTTTCCTATGTTTCATTTAACACGCCGCTTTAGCTCGAAATTTCCGGGATCATCGTAGAGTTGAGGGTTCATGTAGGCTTCTAGTTTCTGATGACCCAATCTCCAGCCGTGGCAGGATCGCTGTACTCAGAAGAGCTCCCGCGAGCCAGCGGTTACTGCGGCGTCGCAATCGGCTTGGTGGACGCTCTGCGTCGCCGACTGCGGGAGTGTTGGCTGCTACAACACGTGTCAGGCTGTCGGGCAGCGGTAACTTTAGCTGCGGTGGACTTATGCAGGCCCTGCAGTGCTGGACGAGGGTGAGTTCACCTCTGTGCGCCCGCGGGTCCTTATCGATCCAGTGTGTCGTGAGTGAATTTTTTCCGTGACTGAGAGAGTGAGACGGAAGCCTGCCAACCTCGAATTGCGTGGTCAGGGAATGACGGCAAGGGAAGGCGGCGACGGTGGCCCTGGTGGCCCCATAGACTGTGGCGACACTGGCCACCTTCCGTGCCCCTATGACATAATTCGGCTGTTGTAGGAATGTCGCGGTTGGGCCCGCCCGCCTCTCTCGGCGCTCTGGAGCCGGCTCCAGCACCGGGCCGCTTTGGCGCAGAAACAACAAGGGCGGATACGAGCATTGAAAGAACAAGCTACTGTTCCTCCGCAGTCCCCGATTTCAATTTCCCACGGGAAAGCAAAGATAACCCGTCAGCTGCTCCGGATGTCGTCAGTCAGTATTGAGTTCCAGATCAGAAAAGCATCAACCCACAAAATAGGTACGGTACCCTTGAAATGGTTTTGGGAGACAAACATGCAAATATCCAGCTCCCTCGTCGAGCTTGTTGCATGATGGACTGACCGACTGGGCTGAGACCGCAAGACCCCCGAAGCCGTTGGCGGTGGGGCAGAATGCGAGCTGAGCAGGGTAGGGAACCAGATCTTTGATCCACATGGACCCACTCCGCAGCGCCGATGACGACGAAACGGCAGCCCAAACGGCAGTCATCGCTTGGTGTGGCCAATACGAGCGCTTCTCTTGATCGACCTCGTTCGAATTGCGCAGACAAACCAAATGCTTGTTCCACACACAGCAGACCGGTGGTGGCCGAATCCTGTCGCTTATTGGGATTCGTAACAAGACGGTGGCCCTTGCCCTCCGTTTCCTCGCTGCAACTGCTCTCCATCAACCCCGGAGACAAGAGTGGAGCCGACCAGGGAAGAGTCCGGTACCTTGCTTTCCTCGCTGCATGTCGACTCCCAAATTTTTCCCTGGGGTCCTGTTCCAGGCCTGCACAGACCTCAAATATTGCGTGGGTCATTCCTTTGAGAACGCCTTCCTTCAGACCTCTCCCCGCCTGCCATTCGACAAGCGGCGAAGCCTGTCTCTCTTGTGTCGATCCTCTCTCTCTCTCTCACGCAAAGTTGCTCGCTGTCAATCAGTTACCCCCTTCCCGCTTCTCTTCAGAGAACCTCATCTCCCTCCATTCCAGCTCCTCGACTTTGATACGATCCGACCGCCCATCTGCTACATTCCGCCGTCCTCCGCACAGCCCTCTGCCACCTCAGCTCAGCCCAGCTTTGACCGTCGCACATCACGGATTCTAGCAGCTAAAGCATGCGTTAAGAGACAATCATCCTCTCCGACGAATTTGCGAACCGCGCGACCAGTCCGACGACGCGTCGCCTTCCCCGGACACTTTCAGAATGATTTCCGCCATTCTCCGCCGTCCACAGACAGTTCACACCACCAAACAGCTTGCCACAGCAAACTCCTCACTCTCGCGCTCAAACAACGCTGAGATCATCTTCGGCAACCAGAAAACGAAATGCCTCTGTGGCCGTTTCGGCGCAAAAGCCGCCGGAAGCGCGGCCGCGCGACCACGATCGACAACGAGGAATCCGCACTCCAAGTCGCTGCCTCCAGCTTCGGGCCGCGAAGTCAGACAGGCCCCGATGTTGCCATGGCCATTGATGCCCCGGAACGCCAGCCAAGCAAACGACAACGGTCAGAGCCAAACAAGCTGCATCGCAGGGAGCGGGCATACAGCTTTTCGCCTGGCCGCCACGACTCGGTGAGGGTACCCCAGAAGCAGGGCAACAAGGCCGACGCCGGTGTAGGCGCCGTAAACGACGAGATGCTGCGACGGGTGCCCACACTTCACAATAAGCGAGACGGCGACCACCTGCCCCGCAAAATGTCGAGCAAGAAACGGCGGAGGAATACCAGCAACGCGAGGGCTGAGATCAAGGCGATGAGCAGTTTCGTGCCGGTGCGGCCCGCCACGGAAGACTGGATGCTTGGCCGCCCGATAAGGAAAGAGTGCAGGAGGGTCAAGACGGGCTTCGGCGCCGGCATGAGGGGTACCGACTTTGACAAGTACAATCGCTCCTCGGATATCTCGCTGCCTCTGCCCGAGTCCATCGACTCGGCCCTCTCGTCGGATTCCGACTACATCTCCTACAAGGTGTCGGCTTTCGAGGCGCTTGCGCCGCGGCCAACCCTGCGATGCAGCACGCACCCGAGATTGGGCGCCAGCCCGCGCGACGCCACAGGCCTCACGAGGCGGCCGTCCCAGCACCGGACGAAGTTGGCTGCCGCGATACCCGAGGCGACGCTCAAGGCACACAAGCGTGTCGACAGCCTTGCCGACGAGCTCAGCGCAAGCGACCTCCGGGAGCTCATGGAGAGAGACCAGAGAAGACGAGCGAGAAAGAGACAGATGGAGCAGGAGAGGATGGAGCAGAGGATGGCAAGGCGCGCTGAGAAACAAAAGGCGGCTGAGGCGGAAGCGCAGCGCAAGGAAGAGAGTCTCCCCCGAATATGGAAAGAGGAATCCTCGGTCGGGAGGATATTGGCCTGGGCCTTGATCCCGCCTCTGCCATCATTACTTCCTCAAGGATCCGGCACTCTGATGACCTGCCGCACCAGCAAGGTGAACACCAGAACGAACACATGCGAGATGCCCGGCCGGACCCCTTGCGGCATTCCACCGTGTCGACAGCATCCCGACGCAGCGGCCCGACGTTCCTGCTGAGCCTAACCAACATCCCATCCCGCCGCATGCCAGTCCTCCTTCAAAGGGCTCCTTACGCAGGAAGTTCTCGCGGTCCAAATCACCCCAGGAATCTGAAGTGAGAACGGAGCGATCAGACCAACCCTCCAAGGTCTCGCAGAGTACGACCTCCAGAGGTCCGCGCTCTTGGGTCGCGTTTTTCAGATGGGCCAGCAGGAACAAAGATGACTCCCCAGGTCCATCCTCGTTCTCCAACACATCCCGCGACTCGATGCACGCCGCGCTGACACCGACACCTCCCATCGCCGTACCGCCACGGCGCATGAGCGCTGGAGTGCCAAAACGGACCATGTCCCGCTTCCGCGAGGATCTTCCCGAGCTGCCAATATCGCCCCCGGCATCTCGGATGCAATCTCCAGATGCCGAAGACATGCAGCCCATGGCGGAGGCATCATTTGACCCTCGTCCGGCCGCCGAAGAGATCGTTTCGCACCCCTTGGCGCTCCCGACCAACATTAACGCCACGGCATCTGCAGGTCGAGGATCTGTCGACGCGATGCGGACACCATCAACCCTCGGCCATCCCGACGAGCCCGGAGCGTCGCCCGAGCCACAAGCAATGTCCTTGGCCTCGATCGATTCTGAAGGCTCGTGGTTCTCGGGAAGGCTGTCTAAAAAACGGAAATCCTCGGGCATCCTGGAGAATGCCTCCGGCTTACGCCTCCAACGACAGACACCCGAGTCGGACAACGAGCGCCGTCCATCGCCCGAGAATACCAACGACGACATGTACATCACTGATGACGATTATCTAGCGCGCCTTGCCCCATCACACGGCGACCGCGCCGCGCGGAACCGCAAGTCCACCGGCGAGGCAAGGCCATCGAGCGACTGGGGAGATGAAGAGACGCGCTGGGGAAGCGTCAGGCAGCAGCCCACAGTAGTCTGTTCACACCGGTTGGCCGAGTAAAAAGCCGCGAGGTATTGCTCAACGAAGAGCGTGAGGGCCCCCTGGAACCCGCTAGCCGAAGCAGCAGCAGCGGGACCAGCGATGAGGGCGAAGGGCTTCAGCGGGCGACGAGTATCGATTTTGGCAAGGCCCACGCACGACGCATCAGCGCAGGGAGCGCAAAACTGCTGTCGATTACGCCACGGTCGTCGGTTGATGCGAAGCACGCACTGGCAGCGCCAGCAGCCAACACTTCTTGATGAGTGAGCCGAAATGGTGGTGAAGGGGTGGAAAATACACAATGGCGACCACGGACCGGCTGATCCTGAGACGAGTCCTCTCGTTTCACATATTTCCTTTTCCTTTCTTCCTTTTACTTTCCTTTCAAGTCCACCGACCGCTATTCGCTCTTTATCCACCCACTTTCCTATCGTCAACCACAACCCATCCAACAACACCAAAAAAAAAATGTTAAACCCAGAAAAGGATCGTATAATTTGTCTCTCGGATCAGCCACCGAGCAAGTAGCCCATGCTTTTTACCGCCCCCGCTTTACACCTCCACGACATCATCCCACGCGCTCACGACCCAATGATACGTGCTCTCGCACGAAACATGTACGATACGACCGTCACGACACTATCCCTCCATCTCTCATCATGACGTCTCAAGCCACGGCGTACCTTTACCCGCCATGGCCACACACCATGCACAAAAACTTGGCGATCACCACAGAAGCGGGCGGAGGCTGCGCGGTATTTTTGTTTTCTTTCGTTCCTTTCTTGTTATGTTACGCGTTGATACCACTGGGACTTGGGAACTCTGGGACTGGGGAGGTTCGAATGGACGGGATCGGTGATACAGGATGGGCGGATGGATGAGATTCGACGGATTGTTTTCAATGTATGCACGTATCATACCCGGCGGCATGAGGTTAGGCGAGGAAATGGAATGCTATTACTATTGAAATCAATTCCTAAAGTTTTGGACGTGCGTGCAGGTCGTGAGAAATTAATGTGATTGATGGAAGACATGAGGAAAACTTGAGCAAGCCCTAAATGGAACTGGCCTCCGCTCTCGACGTCCTCGCCCCATCGCCCACTTCCCGACGACGCCAACGAAAAGGGTGACGTTTTCCAGAGCTCGTGTCATTGCAGCTCGGCCACCCGCCACAGCACCAGCATTAACAAGCAAGACACAAACCGCGCAAGCCCTCACTGTCAGCGAAGGAGGAAAGAAAGAATGATTAGAAGAAAAAAATAAAATAAGAAAAGAGAGAAAAAACCTTCAAACCCCCACTCTCAGCTCCTGTGCAATGCGCCGGCAAGGGAATGAAAATCCCCAGAGGGAGCGCAACAACAAACAAGCAACATGAAAAGATGCCAAATGGCTAGCACAGTAGCAAAGAAACAAACCCCCAGCCAGCAGAGAATCAATGACAATCCTTTCTTGTGGCAAGGGATGGGATGAAAGAAAACGTGGTACTGAGCCATTTTGATTTTTTGGATTGCTGAAGAAGAAAGGCGACGAGAGAAGTGCTGGCCCCTGACACCTTCCTTATCGAACCCTTGGATATCTCTCTCTCAAGAAGGGTGTAGTGCCTGCCTCCAGAGCCCAAAACCTCCGACGTAATTCGCTGGTCCTTTGCTGCCCTTGATCCACGCTGCAACAAATAACGGGCTACCGCCTCCGCCTGAAACCATGAGTCCAATAGTTGGCCGCACATCTGGGACGGCGTTGCTCAACCTGGACATGCCAGGAGATGGATCAGGGACCACGACAGCGCCTTCTAAAGTATTGAGATATTGTTGGAGCTTGATGGAATAAGCTTTGTACCTAGCTTTCTCTCTGGTTTTCTTCTCCTCTTCAGAAAATCCAAACCAAGATTCATGATGTCAAGGAATGCAGGCTTCAGCGCCTGACGAAGGTTATTTGTGTCTTGACCAAGAGAATTTCATGCTGGGCGATGAAATACCGGATTCTATCGCGTGACTTGTCCAGGTGTACGATGACCATGAACGCCAAGCCACAAGGAGACGGAGGTATTGGCAGCACAAGTCGTGATCAAGATTTCAGACCGCCATCCGGCACGGCGGAGAGCAGTCCGTTGATGCCCTTCTCGAATCAAGACGCCGAGGGCAGGAGACGTACGAATTGCCTCCTCGTCCGTTGGACCATTCTCGAGGCCATCGGCGCGATTCTATACGGCCACGAGTGGGCAAACACTCAGCCCAACACACCTTGCAGTAAGTCCTCCCGATTACCCTTTGGATCTTGTAGTTCTGGGCATATTTTAGGTCTTGATACGATTACAGAAGTCCGAGAAAAGAAGAGAAGAAACTGGCTCAAATTTTTAACTATTACCATCAAATAATGTACATTATCAGCGAGTGGCCAATATCAGTGAGTGGCTCACTCTAACAAATTTGGGTGAGTTGCAGCGCGAAAAATTGTTAAGATAATGTTAGGCGGCCTTTCCAATCTCTACCATTGTTTTTCGTAACAGCTCCACCAAAAGTTGCTAGAGTGGGCCACTCACTGATATGGGCCACTAGCTGATAATGTACGTTACTACACAATGAAAAGAGTCTGACCAATATGCTTCACGAGGACACATCACTTCTCATTCTTCTTGGGGCTTGTGCGAACTCTATCAAGTAACTCGAGGCGCAAAGCCCGGTAGTCCTCACATGAGCTGAAGAAACAACTTAGGTCTCTCACAGTGAACTTGGAACAATAGACATACCAATGTACGATGTTCAATTGATAAGGTATACTTTGGAACCTTGGTGTCATCTCAGTTTGTAGGGCCGCTGGTCTAGTGGTATGATTCTCGCTTAGGGATCCAACCCAAGCATTGCTGCGAGAGGTCCCGGGTTCGATCCCGGGTGGCCCCGATTTTTTCTTCACCCCCGACCTGGGGACACTGCTTTCATTTTTGTTAGGCCTCAGAGCTTGAAACGGCGTAGTAGCTGCATTTTCTCCCGCCTCAGCGACAGCTCGATCTTGTCGCTTCTCTGCCCCCTGACTTCCCATGGCGGGAAGCCGATGGCCTGTCTGCGAGACTACTCCATACCCACCTCCCTGCTGCGTAACCAATTCGGCTGCCTCTCGTTTGTGTGCGTCCGCGCGGAAGCCAGAAATAGTAGCAAGTTCGCAAGTATGTGCAGGTGCGGCATTCACCCAAGGATGGATTAACAGCTATCCTCCCTATCCTACTGGCATCAACCAAATCCCAGGCATGAAAAGCGATGTGCAAGCCGGCAATACCCCAATTTCCCCATAAAGAGCCTGCGGGTATCCACGCTCGGGCAGTCCTCCTCCAAAGTTTGAACACAACCCTCCATCCTCCTCATCGCCCCGCCTACTCGGTCTTCTTCTCCTCGGGGTTTTCGGCGGCCTCGGTGGTAGCCTCGGTCTTCTCAGCGGTCTCAGCGCCCTCCGGGTTGTACTTCTTAAGGAGGTTGAGGAGGGCAGGCGGGTTGGCGCCGCGGAATTCGTCGACCTTCTCGCCGTCCTTAAAGAAGATGAAGGTGGGCATGGCGCGGATGCCAAGCTCCTGGCGAGGTCGGGGACGGCGTCAACGTCGAACTTGGCGAAGTAGGTCTTGTCCTTGAAGGCGGGGTCCTCGGCCCAGCTGTGCGGGGGACAGTTAATTAGATCTGGGGCTGGGATTAATTTGGAGGGTGGGAGGCTGCGCGTACCGGGCAACTTGAGGAGCAATGGCCTTGCAAGGACCGCACCATGTCGCGAACGCGTCGAGGATGACGAGCGGGTTCTTAGCGATCGTCTCCTTGAACTGCTCCAGGCTGCAGCGCAGAGCTGCGTTAGCGGGTGGGATGTAATGCAGGCAGCGCGGGGCAGCGGAAGCCACCCCGCGGTCGGGGAGGGACAAGCGCGACGCACGTGGCGATGTTGTGGACGGTCATGTTGGGCGAGCTAGTGGTGAAGTGTCTCGAAGCGTTGGGCAGAGCGGTGGATGGTGTTGCTCGGAGGCTTGTGAAGGCGGGGCGCAGCAGTCTGGAGGACATTGGGATGAAGTGGGGGGGTTGCAGAGAGCAGGTAGTTGAGGTTATTAAGGGCAACCAAAAGAGATCGCGCGCCCAGTGGATTATTCTGGACGAATGATGTAATTCAGGGCTCGGAGATTTGTCAGTGGCCGATGACGCGACCCTTGCCCCACCTGACTACTTGTTCAGATTTCAGGAACAACCTGAAGCAACTGACAAAAAGTCTTGGGCCTCACTGTTTTCTGCATTCGGCAGATGCTGGAACTATTACAGAACCCGTTTCCCACGACACACAACACCGGATGCGGACCGCTGCCGCCATCCGCCCCCTTGATGCTGAAGAAGACGCTCTTGATTTCTCATCAGCCCTGTCAACAACACCGACTCGCCGAAGCACACAACATGGTTACAAATCCCCCTCGACCTGTGATATGATTCCGAATCCCGGCTTTCTGCCGAGTTGAGAGCTTGTCGATTGTGCTCCAGTAAGAAGATGTGCTCAGAGAATCCCATGATCCGTCGTGAAGCCTAAGTCTTATCTCTCCTGAAAGCTCTCTGGGAGAACTCCACCTCGGCCCCTTTCCAAAGGACTCGCCAAACAAGATCGGTGCCAATGCCCGGAACTGCCTCAGGAGCGCTAAGTGCAGCCGGCTTTGTGAAAAATCATGGTGTCATTGCTTCACATTACGACGGCTACTCCAACAAGGGCCCAGTCAGCGGTGAGCTCAAAGTTTTTCAATAGCTGATCCTCAGAGCGGATGTAGGCTTTGCTGTTCCATTCATTCGAACATGATTAATATACCCATGGAGATCTGGATTTGGGACCTGAGTTGTATATCAAACATCTCTCTCGATTAACCAACCCAAGCCTACCAACCTCAACAGCCAATCTTCACTACCACCTAAGTAAATACGGTATTCACACACGCCGCTCCCGCCTCGCACTTTTCATACAGACTCAACCACGCGTCTCCACCACAGAACTGACCCTGGTTGCCCGTGCACTTGTAGTCGCACTTCGCCAGGCTGGCGAGCGTTGTGGCGGGCTGCCGCGTCGGCGCGAATGAGTTGCCGCACCAGCACTCGCGCCGCCACTCGGTCCCCGCGTACTTGAAGCCGCGCGCCGCGCAGAACGCCATGCACCGCTCGTTGGTCATGTCGTCGCTCGATTCCGTCGCGCCCGACAGTGTGCGGAACGCGCCGTCCGTCGTCCACCGTTCCTCGGGCGCGCAGCCGAGGAACCGCCAGCCCAGGGAGGTCATGTCCGTGAATTGCGTGTTGCCGCCGGGGTTGGTGAGCGTGGTGGTCGAGGCGGGGGCTGAAGAGGTGGTGGAAGTGGAGATGGAGGTGGCCCGGACCGTGCTGGTTGAAAGAGTTGTGCTGGTCTGAGGGGGGAGACCGGTGGTTGGGATCACGACGAGGGTCACCTTGATGCACTCGCGGTTGACATCGATTACTGTGCCCGGGGGGTCAGTATCTTAACCTCCAAGAGAGCGCGCCGTCCAAGACGTAGCAGGGCAGGACATACAGGTGTTGCCGGGCGGGTAGTAACGGAACTCGTGGCTGTTCTCGAAGGAAGAGCGGACGCAGATCCAGCCGCCGGCAGGCTGGTTCTGCCAAGTGACGAAGCGCAGCTCGATCTGGAGCTCATCCGTGTCCGGGTTGCAGGCGTATGTCGGCTGGAAGATGGCACGGGGGTCGCCGCGACCGGTCATAAACAGCTTGGTGGTGTGGTCGATCTCAGAGAACTGGAGCAATGTCAGCTCGATGGCTGAAAGTCATTAAGAGGCGAAGGCCGTACCTCGCCGCCAATGACGGCACGGACGCCATTGGGAACGTGGTTGATGACGCCGTCTACGAGCGTCAGGTCGTACGTCGGGACACCAACGGGTCCAATGAAGAGATGCCGGTCGCCGCCACCCGCCTCGAACAGGTTCATGTACTTGTTGTGCACCTCGGGACGGGAGGCGTTCTGGACCTGGGCACGGAAGGGGTAGGTGATGGTGTTGGGGAGGGGATCGGTGGGAATCGTGCAGGCCGAGGTGAGGGCCACACCGGCGAGGAGGGCTGAGAGAGTCCTTCGGTTCATCATTTTCACAGCAACAACTGAATGGATCGCTGATGTCAACAAGCAAAGACAACTGGAATTGGCGACGGCACTGCACTTCTCTTATGTCTCCTCAACCCTGGATCCTCCCAGCCATCCCGCCGAGCCCGCTGAGCCCCTGGAATGCAGCCCCTCCAATATTTATTTTCGCTGGTCATCAGCTGCAGTTTGCCCAGGCCCCAGAATGCCTGCCCGGCTGCCAGCCAACCGCGGATGCGCAATCGCGACTGGCCATCCGCATTCCAAGACCTTGGCTCCTACTCTTGCTAACGTCTTCAGGTAAAGCGGTCAGCCTGCCGGCGACCGCAACGCGTCGTGGCTCCGCAGGGTCTTCCCGTGCCGCTGCGAGCCTGCGGCACTGGAACGGGCGGATGAGGAGCAACTCAAGCACAGCTTCTTGGCGCCTGTTCGTCCTGGTGACGGCCAAGCAACACTGCAGCAACTCGCAGCTGAACAAGCATTGCCCAGCTGCAGAGACGTCCAGCCGCACTTCTTGGCCTCGTGTTTCGTCGGATATGGCGGTCGATTGGCGGCAACTTGCGGATGCTCTCATCCTGCCTCATTTCCTGCGCGGTGGTATTGCTGGGAGATGCCTGTCAATCGTGCAGGTGTTGGCAGACCCGCCAACGAGCTGGGCAAACACGGAGTTGCGTTGCGCCCTGTTGTGAAACCGCACCTGGTGGTGCCACCCGAGAAGGTGCAGCCTGCAGTCGGTGCCTGATCGAATCTGAGTTCCAACCCATCAGACCAGTAGCCTGGGACTTGGTTGTTGACGGCCAGGTCTCACTGCAGGACTGACATGTTCTCAGGCTCTGTCTGATCCAGCAATGTTCTGTCTGCCAAGACGCACTTTGTAATTTGAAATTCAGCAAGAGGCGGCCTCCAGGGCAGCTGGCCAGTTATGTTTTGAGAGGCTCTTGCAAGATGCCAAACAAAGGTGAAGTTTGAGATGAAGTTAGTGCAGAGGCGAGGGTAAAGAGAGACTCCATTTCGGAGGGACTATCATTGGCACAAGAGCACCAGCATACTGTCAGGTTTGAACAAATATCGCAACTTCAGCTTGACTACCCTTGTCGGTTGGCGTCAACGTGGAACTGCCTGAAGCGCATGGGAGCTCCCATGATGGACGACTTGGCAAATTCTTGAGTCTTGACGGGAACGTCCTCGCAGGGGAGGTTCACGGGGATCCTTCCATGACGGCCGGATACTCACCTTGAACTCTCAAATTCCCGACCCAGATATTGATCAGGCTTGGATATAGGGCACACCAACCAAAACTCGCTGGTAATTAGTCAATTGAATTATTGAATCCTTGGGATATTAGACAGGCAGAGGAGCCTGATGTCCGATGCTATGGTACCGAGGATCTGTTTCGTCTGAACTCTCTGGTGTCACTTCAGCCTAAACCTTGGATAATATTGGTCCATTGCTAGATACAATGATACCGTGCATTCGCTGTTCTTGTCACCGGGCACCGTGTGATACATCCGTCTATTTTTGGACGAATCCAGACCTGCCAACAACGTGAGCCGGCTCCCCTCGGACACAAGACTGCATTTAACCCTCCAGTTCGGTAGCCCGTTTCTGTCTTCTGCACCTTCCACCCATCCCAACCAGACCAATTTCCCCAGCAAAAGCTACGCAGCAATGTCGCTGATGAGTGATGACAACAAGCAGAGGCACGGGTGCTAGAACCCCCAAACCAAGATCATTGCCGAATCTGCGCCTCACTCAGTCTTCATTGTCGGGTTGACATCGTGATGGAAGCAACATCCAGAGCTGTGGCAGCTGCCTACGAGGACCAAAAAGCTCTTTCTTGACTTAGTCGATGCTCTAGGCAGCTTCAGAGCATCGCAGAGCTGGTTCTTTTCTACTGTGTCCCACGTCTTTGAGAGTCCCATAACAGATGAGAACGATTGTTTTGTCAGCTCAAGCCACTAGAGACTTCATATCTTGAAGCACTCTGACAAAACGGCCAACAAGTCTCTGGCCACAAAGTCGTTCAACGTCTCTCAGGACGAACTTGTCGCGCTGGTCAAGGAGCTCACGCGCGACAAAGTTCACCATCACTCGCATGTGCTCGGCGGACCTGTAGAAGGCGGGTGAGAAGGAAGGTGAGGAGAAGCTGGCAGTATGCAACTACGGGGTGTTTGTCGACTTCTTGCAGGTGCACAATTCTGCTGGCAACACGCTGGCGGAGGAGGAGAGCGCGAATGCGTTATTTGGGTCAGCGTATGAGGATCTAAGGGCCTCAGTGGAGACTTGGTTGAAGCTGCAGGAGGCGTTGTGCCTTCGTGGAGAGCAGTTTTTTTTTTTTTTTTTTGACAGAGAAGAGAGTCACTCATACAGGATCTTTGAATGTTTCCCAGAGGCAGCAACTTTTGCGCCGCTTCGGGCTTCACTCTACCGATGCGACTCGGCAGCCTCTCTATGGCGTCGTAGATCGCCTCATGCGGTGAGTCCCCCAAGTCCGTTTCACTGTTCAATCAGCAGCGAAAAGATTTCCGGAGACTAGAACATAGTTAACTAGTCTTCAAGGGCAGCCTAGGCCTTGGACTCTTGGCGACACACCTTGATGGCCGCTCTTGCAGGTGCAAGCGCAACAATAATCACGTAAGGCTATCAAGGTTCTCTCTCTCAGCTTCCTCATTCAGACTCTGTCCCCCCTCCCGATATCTTGACCTCAACCAATGAGTCAATGCGGGATGATGACGGTGTTCTCGGTTAAACGATGCTTCCCAGCCCGTCCTTGCACCGCTAGCCTCCAATGCCCGTCGACTATGGTTAAAGAAAAGCGTGACCGGTGAGCGCCAAGAGAAACCTTTCCTGTTTACTTGACCGTCAGGGTACACAGAGAAATGTCTTGGCCAGTCTGTTAGCAGGGCCCAGAAAACTAGGTCGAAGCTATTGGCCGTCCAAGACTTTGCGCGCGATACCACCACGTGCTAGGTGAGAGACAGCATCCAGACCCATGCTTTCCGACGTCACCATGGAAACCTAGCACAGGTCCCCCACGCATCAGCGGTGCGTAGAAGGCTTGATGGGAGTATAAAGGGGGGAGTCGCCGCCATCCAGGTGCCGGACGAGAGAGGTTACACCACATTCCATCTCTCCCGTCCACCTCTCCGCGTCAAAATCTCCGAATCAGAACAATAAACCATGCGTGCTCCAATTCTTTCCGTCTTGTGCCTCCTGGGGTCAACAGGAACATACGCCCTCCCTCAAGCTGCCACAACAACCATCACCTCCACCACCACCACGACCGGCACCGCCAGTTCAACGCCAACCCCGTACAACTTTCGCACGGGTGCCGTCACGACCTACCCGATCCACGAGTCCTGCAACTCGACATTGACCCGGCAGCTGGAGCGGGCGCTCAACGAGACGGTCGAGCTGGCCGAGCACGCGCGCGACCACATCCTCCGCTGGGGCCAGGAGTCGCCGTTCGTGCAAAAGTACTTTGGCGAAAACGCTACGACGGCCACAGCGCTGGGCTGGTTCAGCCGGATTGCCGGCGCGGATAGGAGGAATATGACATTCCGGTGTGACGATCCCGATCGGAATTGTGCTACCCAGGAGAGTACGTTGCGACATCTAGTCACAGAGATAGTGTGTTTCTGCGTATGACTGACGAGGTGATTTTATTACAGGCTGGGCCGGCCACTGGCGCGGCAAAAACGCCACGCAAGAAACGGTCATCTGTCCGCTGTCCTTCGCCAAGCGGCGCTGGCTCGATTCGGTGTGCGGCCTGGGCTACACCGTTGCCCACGCGCCACTCAACACCTTCTGGGCAACCGACCTACTGCACCGGGTGCTGCACGTGCCGCGCATCAGCGAGGGCGTTGTGGATCACTTTTCCAAGGACTACAAGGGGTGTTGGAATTGGCCAGGACGGACCCGGCCAAGTCGTCCATCGACAGCGATACCCTGCAGTACTTTGCCATTGATGTCTATGCCTATGACATTGCCGCGCCGGGAGTTGGGTGTTCGGGCGATGAGGAGTGATGTACCTGATAGCCCTGGTTGGCTCGTGGGGGAGATATATCTAACATAGGAATGACCTCCTGTAATTAGATGCCGGGGTTAGAAGGTGTGATGCGGTGGGAACGGGGAAACCGGTGATGATGAGTTCGTGGTTGTCTTCTCTGTACGGAGCAGAAGCTCTGAAGCTCTGGCAGGGAAGAAGAGGCTGCCCGAACCAGCCACCAAAGAATGGAGAGAACCGATAAGAGGACGAGGGTAACCAATCAGAGTTCAGTATGGTGTATAAAGTGATCAATGTGATCAGTCGGGGAGACACTGAGCACACTGAGCGCCATGGATCTAATTAGTATATAGTCACTCGTTCTGGAGGACTCTAGGAGTTCTCTAGTAAGCAATGCACAAGCAGTTCTATACCTACTGTTAAGGCAAATGCCTGAACGCACTTGTTGTAGACCTTTTGGCTCTACCGAACGTCACTCGACCTAGTCAGACACACCTTCAGCAGTCCCTCTTGAACGCAGGGGCCCGGTCGTTCGTCACAGACGGCTAGTTCGCTCGGCAAGGGATTAGTTGGCTGCATCAGTAATGAATAGGGCCTGTACCGCACGGTTGATATTATCAAGCCAGTCGATATACTAGTAAAGTGCCACCTCCTCTAGGCCCGATAGGAGGGTGTTGCGGGCAAGGGGGCCTTTCTTAGTCCGATGCCATTGAAGCAGTTGCGGAGGCGCGTTTGGGGAACGTCAGATCGTCGGGCAACCATAGCCACTTTTGCTTTCAGAAAATCTTGCAGGTACTTGTACGGCCTCTCTGACACGTGACTCTATCTTTGTTCGGTCGAAAAACATGGTTGTGGTAGGGATGATTGACAATGTTGAGTAGGGTGTTTAAAAAAGTAGTTGTTTTGCTGCTCTGGTTGTGCTGGTGGTGAACAACACTTAACATGAGCGACATGTGGGAGACAGGAAAAGTGGGCGGTGGCACGGTGAGGAGAAGGCAGTGGTCTGGCTGCAGAAGAAGGTGGGGCAGAACCTGGGCCCCACACGCAACACATCCATACCATGACCCTCGTCTCTATCCCCCACCCCAATCACTCCCTCTTCCAAGCCTCAAACTCCTCCCCCAAATGCCTCTTCAACTCCGCGAACCGATTCCCAAACTCCCGCCCACACCTCCAGCACACCAGATCCCCCACCAGGTTCCCATTCTGATACCTCGTCTCCCTTCGGACATCATCCTCCGCCAGCGGATAATCCTCCAACGGCACAAAAAACCGCGTGTTGAAACTGTTATAATGCTTCCTATGCTTCGCTCTCTCCGAATGCATATCCCTCGAAATAATGTGCACATGTAGATGTGCCATGCTCGGATGCGCATGCGTGCCCACCTTGATCTCCTTGCCGTAGTCCCTGCCGGGAGGTAACTCCTCGTACGGAACGCCCTTGCTCATCGCCTCATCCCTCGCCCTGTTGCTCTCCGAGAACGACCCCAACTGGCGCCCGAGTTCAGCCGCCGCCAGCCTGGCCGCCACGGCCGCGTCCTCGCGGATGATGGCCAGAAATGCCGGGTCGGCGAAGGCGGCGTGCGGGTGCAGGAGGTAGTGGGCTGGCGAGCGCGGGAGTAGGAGCAGGTGGATGGTGGATTTCGGGAAGGCGTCTTTGATGAGCACGGTGTGCTCTGTCACGCGCAGGACTTGGTCTGGAAGCGCTCCGGGTGCTCGATGTACTCGACGAGCGCGCCTCGCCAGACGCCACGGATGACTTGCGAGGCTTTGCTGGCGAGGGACTGGGGCGCTTGGGAGATGGGAGCTTTGGGCTTGGGCGCCATGAGCTCGGTGAAGGCATTGCGTTTAGGGAGTGGCTGGTTGGCTGAAGCTGTTGTTTGAGATGCAGGCTCGATTGGCGTCATGCGTTGATTGCTTTGAAGCCGACTTAGCCGACTGCGCCGTGAGTGGAGTAGACTCTCGTTGGATGAAATCATCCATGTCTTCAGCTGGCTCGGCCATGTTTCCAAATTTTGCTGATACTGTATTCCGGGTACTTGGAGGTTCATGAGAAAGTTAAGGTGGGTTGGACCTGAAATTCAACTGTTCGTTCCATCCACCACTGGTCGTCAGTTCCACGCCATTCCTAGCAGCTGAGGGCAGCTGTCACGCGGACATCACTCTTATTTGATGTGAATGAAGTTGGACTCAATTCATCAACTTCCGCGTTTCTCCGCTACAGCCTGTCCAGGGCATCCAATACAAAGGTATTATACACATATTCCCGCATTCGGTGACTTGAGGAAGATGGGCGCAATGGCTACTTAATAGCCATTGCGGGCAACAAACGCAGGCAAAGCAAACGCAGGCGAGGCGGTCTGCAAACGCAGGAGGTCAACGACCCCGTTTGCAACAGAATGCTCTTGATCATCTAAGTCTAAGGAGGACTAGTCCTGACTGTCGCCATGGGACGTTTCCCTTTTGAGGTTAGCAGACCACTGGTAAAAGTGAGGGGTGACAGAGCATGGTGTGTCGGCCGTATTTTATACCGTGGTAGCGAGGGGAACGGTCCGAATTCAAGCATGGCAGAGCTGCCGAGATTTAAGGCAACGACAAGCTTTATGGCACAACGACAAGTTAAATTTTCTCGAGATGCGTAGCGAATGGGACGAGGCGCGGTAGAATAAGCTCGCGATATTATACGAAAGGTAAGCTTCCCTCTAGCTCTCCACTTCCTTCCCCTGAACACTACGAACTCTCGACCTGTCTAGATTCAAACCAGAAATGTGGGCCAAAGTCGCCCAGGAGATGCAAGTCCCCTGGCGCGCCGTCGAGGCAACGCATTGGCAGCTAGGTGAGGTTGATATGGCGCGTCGTGTGGGGGTGGTTCCCTTCTAGCTGAACCTGACCTCCAACGAGCCCCAAGGCCCGCCTGCTCCTCACTACCATCAGCAGATCTCCCTCTCCAGCCCGCCCTCGCTCCCATATGCCCATGGACCGTTGCCATATCCGCCGCTGATGACGACAGGCAACCGCCCCGTCGACTGCAGGGCGAAGGCCGCTTTACGAACCTCTCCGCCAAGGCCGTCGTTTCGAGTTCCCACACTGGAGCAAGCAGACTACGCCTACGTCCCGAGCCCGGGCCAGGTGGAGCTGAAGCTGGAACCGGAGTCGGAGGAGGCACGCGAGCCCCCCGGACGGCGGCGGCGGCAGCGGCTAGGTGGGAAATGGCAGGGAGACGGGTCGGCGATGGCACGGGTATCCCCTCAAGCCGCCGTCGTAAGTTCCCCGCTGCCGGCGATGGAATGGGGATAGGGAGGAGGTGGGGGTGGGGATGGGAATGGGGGACGTAGGTGTCGGCTTACTCACTGCGGCAATGTGCCGTTGCGGAGAGGGAGGGTAGGCCGTGAGAAAGGATAGAAAATGCATAGGGACAGGGAGGGAGGGGTGAGAGAGTGATGGGCAGGGGGAGAAGCGAAGGTTAACGACGACGCTTTTGCAGCAGTGTAGCAGAAGAGAAGTTTTTTTAGCTGTTCAGCTAGGTACTTGAGAATTATAGCGAGGAGTGAGTTGTAGGTTGAGCCGCTCCAGAAGCAGGATTCTTGTATATCTCCGCCGACATCAGAAGCCTACAAAGAGAAAACAAAAATTAAAGCCGTCGTCCAATAGTAGGGGCGATGATAACCTCCAATCCATTGCTACTGTAGATCACGGCTAGAAATTTAGAACCATAACATCACCATAGCCCAACTCCACAGTTTCTTTACCTCTCCAGCGAGTCGAGCCCTGACAAACTTCGCGAGAAGTTGACAGTTCCAACGACCGCCCCTGTATCAGTCCGAACGACAACCGCCTCGCCGTTCTCGCGGCGGTTGATCTTGCAACCACGGCCGCACCAGCCAGGCACACCGATGTACCCCCAGCATTTGCCATTTTGGCATCCCAAGTCGCAACCATTATCGACGCACTCGCTCTTGCGTGAGCACTTACGGGCGTTGCAGCCATCGGATCGAGCATTTAAGAGTTTAGAGGAGTGAACAGCAGCCGTCACACCCCGTTGTAGGGGCCGCGCTTCACGGACGCCTTTTCAGAAATGGCGTCGTCTCCAGCCGGTTGGTCGCCCTGACGGAGCCGACAATTTCCTTGGTTTTCTCGTCGTAGATGACGGCGGAACCTAGTAAGATCAGTCTGTAGTTTCCGTACTGGGAAGAAAAGCGACCAGAAGCCAGCTGTCCCAAAAGAGAGGATAAAGCACACGAAGAATACATACCATCGTCGCGCGAGAACGACTTTACAGGCCGCACAGAATGAGTCTGGGTCGGTTCTCTTCTCGAGAGCCTGGAGGGGGGTAGAGTACGTTAGTATGACTCCCCTCCTGAAAAGCAAAACCAAGTTGGGACGCACAGCATCTCGGCCAATGCCGCCAGCAAGAACCGGTAAAACGCCAAGAAAGAAGGCGTTGGCAAGAGCCAGGACGCGAGTAGGCTGCATAGTGTGCTGGTAATATGCAAGTTGAGTGCTTGTTTGTGAGCGAATTTAGGCTGCTGGGTCGGAGAAGCGATTGGAAGCTGCTGATGCTGAATGAAGAACTGGATGAGGAGAGCAGGAGACACCACAATTTATACCTGACCCTGACCTCTTGTCCCTTATCGCCTTCACCACGGATGATGTTCTTAAGAGTGCTAATCAGCTGAGGTTTTGAGACCTTGGCGACTTTCATTTTGGAGACGCCGGTAAAACTAAAGACCAATACGACTTCGATTGATGCAGACTCGTATGTAGAATTCAAAACCCGGAGGGCGTACTGCAACCAGCGGGCAGATCTCCGGCGCACTATATCATGAGTGGCATAGCTGACCCCTGTCGTCCCTCTCGAAAGACTCGCCCTGATACCATAGCTGATGCCCGTCGTTGGGGGCCAAAATACCTAGATTGGCAGGTGGCACGCCGCTACAATATGCTTGCATGCACTCGACGGCCTGGGGATATTGACGATCGCGGCTTCATCCGTGCTCGCGTCAACAGTCAGAAAAGTCGGCACAAGGGGGCATCCTCGAGTTGCGGACAGGCGGACAGCGGTGCGAGACGAAACACCTGGCAGGCACTAGCGATCCTTCAAGCGTACCTGCCTGTTTGACGTCAATAGGCGCCTGCCTGCCCAGTGGTGGATTTACGGTCACCTTGATGGGCGAAACTAAACCTTTCGAGCGGCACACCATCCCTCGGCTTTCGACGCAACTGTTGCGAGAGTGTTTACGCCTGTGATAGACACGCATCCTCGATGATATACGCGCGCTTCGTCTTCGCTGTTGCAGGATGGAGCAAGTTGATAAAAGCCAGCCGATTGCGGCAGTGTACTCCGTTCCAGGTGGATATGAACCCAGTGGCTCTTGAAGATCACCCGTGTTTGTGTCAAGCGAAGTGGGGGAAGCTCCAGAGCTCCCACGCGCCGTGCGGCCAGCTCCCTCTTTAATCGTTGAACGGTGGCTATTGACCTGACCTTCTCGTTCTGGCGAACCAGTTGCGGCGACTGGCAGATCGTGCGGCAGGTCTGCGCCACTAGCCCTGTCCCCGGCGGGCAGCCGCACCTGTGTGGACGGGCCGCATGCCAGAGGGTGTCTGGGCAGCGTATTTTCATCAGAAGGATCCATTATCACGGGGGCGAGCATGGGAGAGAACCCTGGAAGGGTAGGGTAGGTGAGAACACTTGCTTCCTGTTGCAAGCGGGGTCGTTGACCTCCTGCGTTTGCAGACCGCCTCGCCTGCGTTTGCTTTGCCCGCGTTTGTTGCCCGCAATGGCTATTAAGTAGCCATTGCGCCCATCTTCCACTTCTTCCACAACTTCAACTCAACACAACACTTCCATAGACAATACACATCCCTAATTTTCCCTACATTTGATGCCATCACTGCAACAATCTTGGCCTCACGCGGGAGGGGGGCCGCCAGGCAGTTTTGTCTGTGTTCCAAAGGCAGCTTGCCGCTGACTTCGCGAATCTTGGCGCTAAATTCTCCGTTGCCAACCAGCCATAAGAGGTCCTCAAAGTCGTTCGATTCAAGGCTACCCTGCGCCTGGGAAGCCAGCTTGGAAGTAAGGATGCGTTTGATGTCGATAACGCGGTATGTTCTCGGTCCTCCGTCCGTCATGCCTTGGATCTCCTTCGGATGCGTTGAGTGTGTTCGTGGGAGCTCCTAAAGACGCTAGGAAGTTAGACGGATTTTGCCAGCCGGCACTACCGGAAATGAGGGTTCACCTGGGCCTCCTCAAACAAACTGAACCTCTAAGATGCATATGGCCCGAAGCCTGTTGGCGCCAGATTCCCTGAATGAAATGACCAAGGCAAGAAGCGCTTTCCTCACAGACCCCAACCTGTTCACGCCGCGCGCATACAAACATGGAGATCTGATCCTCGACTCCTCGGCCGTTGCTCGCTCCTTTCCGGACTTCGAGGTCAGCGCCTCATCCCCCTGGGCGTTTCTCTTCCGTGCACTTTGTCTTCTGCAAGTTCCGCTCTTCGCCACCATCGCAGATGGATCCCTCAAACGAGCGGGAGTCTCAGCAGTCGGACGAGTTCAGTGGCTCAATTGCAACAGAAGACGATATTTCGACACAAGGCACCGTAGAGGCGAGGCGAGACGTGCCTGCTCAGGAAGGTTTCAGCATCGCCGATCAGGCACAAAAAGTTGTCCAACTCCTTCGTGAGTACGATATTCCATGCTGCCTCGTTGGGACAAAGGCACTCTGTTACTATGGTTCCCATCGGCTGTGTACGGTCAGAAGACATACTCTTGTGCCCGATAACCCTCCGGACGGCTGGTTATGGTGCTCTAGGTACTGGAGTTTTGCGTCCCAACCGAGAAGCTCTCCGCTGTCGACGAGATTTTCTCTTCGGGCGCAGCAGGTCACAGCTACAAGCCCTGGAGAGGACGCCATCCGAAGCAGGAGCCAAGACAGCGACGCTCTATATACCACACATTTCCCCGATACCGGCCGGAGCATGACGGCCCGCTCTTTGACTTCTATTTGGTGCCCTCTGATGACTGGCGCTTCGACTGTATTCCGGAGATTTTTGAATACAGCGCCCAAAAGCACCTCCCTTATCCGAGGCTGCACCTGTTTGCTCAGTCCCTCATGAAACGGCAGAGCTTTAACGACCTCCAGGACTTGGTTGACGGCATGGACCTTACCGAGGAATGGGGCAACGAGAACCTCAAGTTTGAAGACCTCGGCGAGAAGTACTGGCAGTGGGTGAAAGCAAAGGACGAGAAGATACGCGCGGCACTGCCTGCGGAAGTCCACACGGATCCGATGATTGAGATATTGGATCCCGAGATCTACGAGCTTGATGAAGAACCGGATGGCCTACGGAAAATGTTCAACCATTTGGTGCGGACTAAAGAGGGACGAGTCGGCCCGGAGCTTGGTCCGCCAGGGTCGTACGTGACGAAGTACAGGGCCAAGGGTTCGCCTGACCCGCGTTCAAGGGTACGGTTTAATGTCTGAAGGGACTGCTTGGGGCAAGTTGGGGCAAAATCTACCGTCAAGGCCACAGTGATAAGAATGCCACGATTCCATGTCTTTTTGGGTCGATGACGCTGATGGAAAGAGGACCTGGCCAGGAACTTTGCAGAGAAAACCCGTCGTGTTCACCTGATGCGGATTCGAGGGCTCAAGCTTGTCTGTGTGAACATCGATTTCGTGATAGAGATGAATTATGAGCTCAGAATAGGAACAATCTCTTCGTCAGGTAATTATAGTTGGAGGAGGGATCCCAGATCCTGGTTGTGAATCTTCTGCTGCATTTCAATCAGTACGGTAGGTTCCCGTCTGCTATCTTGCACGTCAATGACAGAACTGGAACTCGGTGCCTGGTCATCACCAGATTATCAGTCGGGCACACTGACCTGTTGCCCAAGCAGTCGTACAAGGACTGCGTTGCTTGGGAACCATAAGTACATACACGTAACTAGCCTGCCAATCCACACTGGGGCTTGTAACATGCAGAACAACACCTCGGGCTTCTACGCGTTCTCCACGTTGTTAAGAAAGCAGAGAAAGGAGAGAGCTATTCATAACCGCGAACTCTTTCAGAATACCTATTGCGAAGAATTTTAGGGGCATCATCGCTCCGCCTTTGGAACTACGCACACGTAGTTTACAGGGCTCTCTCCACTCTGAAGGAGGCAACCATTTAACATTGCAATGGTACTTAACGTACATTATAAGCGAGTCGTGGGTGTGAGCGAGTCGTGGCCTTTCCGCTAACGTATATTATAAGCGAATGCACCATATAAGCGAGTGCACCACTGGTAAGAGCTGCATAGATATTTGGGTGCAGTACTCAACGGGATTAAGCCGGGAATGAGCCGTTAGTACTTCGCCTAAGTGTCTATACAGTACTTACCAGTGGTGCACTCGCTTATATGGTGCACTCGCTTATAATGTACGTTACCTTATAACAGCTATCTTCAATTGCACTACAGCAATACTAGGAACAAACTACAATTACAGAAAAGATGAATCAGATCATTTTGCGCCTCCTGGCCAGAGCGCGCTTATGGCCAGGCTTACCGCACACCCCAAGCACCGAACCTTCGTACGACCCCCTCCTGAACCACCATCCAGCTGCGTTTCTTGTACTACCTCACCGCCTACGACTTTCTAGTCTAGTAGATCATTTGCATCTCGCATAGTTAGTGATCCTCCAAGCCGCATACGTGTTTTTAGCTTTCCGGCGCTTGCTTGGTGCCTCATTGGCCTTACGGAGCGTAGAGACCACTGCCTGAAGGAGCCACTTGGTGCATTACAGCCATTGTACCCTTGGTAAGCTGGTCTATAGCAGCCAACATTAAATTTGGGGGGTTATTTTGTTAGTTAGCAATGAGAATCTTAATAAGCGTTGACTATAAATCGGCTTCTCGGGGGTTGCATGGTGCCTAGAAGACCCGGGTTGTATAGTACCAGGCCATAAACTACTCGCCAATGATCCTTAGATCTTGGCACTTAGCTCTCTAGTAGTCGTATCTATACGCATGACACGTACAGGCTCTGGCTTGCGTTTGACGAAGTTATGGGCCCGGGCTTGCCGACAGCGGGGCGCATCGCGTACGCGTAGTAGTTTAGTTGGCCATATCTTCTACACCACGTCTCTTGGTGGAAGAGATCGCGCAGATAGCTCAATGATATATTGAACAACAGCTTTCTCTTCAGAATTAGTGAGCCGGCGAGAGTTGGGTGTAGTGTCGCGTCGTGCAGGTCGACCAGCGCGTCGGTTACGGAGGGTTGAAGCTGGTGCATTATAGAGCTTAGCTGCGGCTTCAAGCCTTAGTTGCTTGTCGTTTCGAAGAGCTTTTAGGGCAAAGATGACCCTGGCTTCCTTTGAAGGAGGAGACATATTGCGTTGTAGAGAAAACTGATGTTGGGTAGAAAGATGGCCACGACCCGCTTATACCCACGACTCGCGTATAATGTACGTTAACCTGAACTCAAACTGCAGGCAACAGGGGCTGTCATTTATGCCGGACGCTGGTCCGGCTGCCCAGCAGCAGCTCCTGTGGTTTAATTGAAAATAACAAGACAGGCATGGCAAGCAGATTCAGTGCTGGATAGGTGTGAGAGCCATTGAAGAGCCATTGGCCTGGACTCGGGGTATCAAAATACCGAAGATCCGGAAAATCCAATCCTGCCTAGATTCTCCGCGCCCAACCGAAATCTAGGTGGTTGACCACTCACTCGGCATGGGAAAGCAATCCCTGGATGGCTCCCCCTCACGCTACAAAATACACACGAAGGAAATTAGGCCAGCAAGGGCTACAAGGCAACGATTGACGGGAACTTCGCAAACTGGACTCCACATGACCCATTGATCATGCGGAGACTTGCCTCCCCCGCAAGCGTACGCGACTTTCCCCTTCGTTGTCGCGTAACTGCTTCGGGCTGAAATTGTCCGGTGCCGGACTCCCGGAACTCCAACCCAGGAGGCTGTGCAGAGATACAGAGCATGGAACGTACAAGGAGCCAGACTTCAATCTCATATAAGATGAAGACAAGCCCCCTATCTTGGTTCTTACTCTCTTGGCACTCCGTATTAAGCCGTGCGCTGCGGCTCCGAGGCACGTCTCAAGAGACACGAACTCTTTCACAATGCGTCCCAATTCAGTCCTCAGGAGTCTTTTGATGCTCAGTTCCTCCTCGTTCGTCTCGGCATTCCTGACAGCAAATGAGACTTCGCAGTACGTGAAAATAGCAAACGACAGGCTCGTCTTCTCCGTCAATAAGTCGTCCGGCGTGATCGACCTCCTTTCACTGGATGGCCAAGACTTGCTCGGTAGCAGATCGATATTGCAGTAAACACCTGGAGGCGCCACCGGCAACGGCCGCTATGGCATCGGACCGTACCTTGATTGCTATTGCATCCCATCCGGCTCGTATACCCCTGGCTCGATCGGTCCGACTTACAAACTCTTCCAAGGAGTGGACGCGTCCAATGTCGCGTACGGCGGCGTTGTTATGAGAGAGGTCTACCCGCCCACCGGCCAGCTTCTTGAGCAGTACTGGTTCTTGCGCGACGGGGAGACAGGGCTGCACACCTTCAGCCGGATCGCGTACCACAACTCCACCAAGCCATTTTTGCGCAACCTCCAAGAATTCAGGACTCTGTTCCGACCCAGCACGAAGATTTGGACTCACTGATTTCGAACGACCAACTGTGGGCCCCACTGCCTGTGCCCAACCCAGCGTCTGGGAGTTTGGCAAACTCAACCACTGTCCAGGACGCGACTTGGTACATAGGCAACCGCACGGGAGATCCCTATGTCGAGCAGTTCTCCGACTATTACCAAGTACACTTTCGCAACGGTTTGGCGGGATCATACAGTTCACGGCCTGTTTGCCGACGGGTCTCACATCGACGACAAGTCGACGTTGGAGCCTGGCTCGTTATGAACACGAAGGACACCTACTTCGGTGGGCCCCTCCATTCGGATCTGGTGGTTGACGGAATCGTCTACAACTACATGGTCTCGAACCATCACGGCGCCGGCACCCCCAACATCACGACGGCTTCGACCGCACATTCGGCCCTCAGTACTTCCATTTCAACAAGGGACCCGCCGGTGGATCGTGGCAAGAGCTTCGGGACGAGGCCGTCAAATTCGCGACGCCGTCTTGGAAACGCCGACTTCTACGATTCCATCGCCAGCACGTGCCGAACTACATCCCTACTTCGGGTCGAGGATCTTGGAAGGCGAAGATCGCGTTGCCAAGGGGAGCTAAGAACGCTGTTGCCGTCCTGGCCCAGAACGGCGCGTCGATTACCAGGACAACGTCCTCGACACCACAGCGTTCAGTACTGGGCAGACATCGAGTCGAGTAACGGAAAGGTAAAGATCGATCGGATAAAGGCGGGCACGTACCGGCTGACCGTGTACGCCGACGGCATCTTCGGCGATTATGTCCATGACGGGATCGTCGTGAAGGCCGGCGAGACAACGGACAGTGGGCGCTTGGTTTGGAAAGCCGAGTCGGCAGGAACCGAGCTCTGGCGTATTGGAAACCCTGACAAGTCTGCTGGCGAGTGGAGAACGGCACCGTGGGAGACGCACACCACCCTCTCATCCTCCCGAGCATCGCATTTACTTTGGCGCATATGACTTCATTGACGATTTTCCCGATGGAGTGCACTTCCACGTGGGCACCAGCGACGAGTCCAAGGACTTCAACTACATTCACTGGTCGTCTTTGGCGGCTACGCGAACTTCCTCCGGCCCAAGCAGGTCGAAGGCCACGGCGAAATCAATAACTGGACAATATCGTTTGACCTTAAAGAGAAACAGCTTCGCCACACTAGCTTGGCTACCTTCACGATCCAGCTGGCCGGAGCAAAGACGGCGGCTGGAAACACGGATCTTTTCAACGTTTACACAACCATACAGCGACCTACCCTTTGTCGTCGTCGTCAACGGGCATGAACTCGAACCGTGGATTATCCCGTATGTAGTCCCCCAAACCCTTATCTTTCTCGAGATCAGCCCCCCTAATTAACACGCTCCACCGACAGATACTACCACTCCTCGTCATGTGGAGTCCGCAGCGGCGTGGTCTGCTACCAAGTGTCTCACAAGTTCACCTTCCCGACGAGCTACCTGGTGACTGGGAAGGCCACGAATGAGATCGTCTTGAGTCTGCCGTACAATGCGACTGACTACGAGAGTGCGCTTTTGCCGAGGAGCGTCTATGTGCAATACGATGCACTGAGGTTGGAAGTGGAGTAGAATCCTGTTTTGTTTTATGGATTGAAAAGGAACACGAATTGTTTCTTCGTCCGAGACTGCTCGGCGGCTGAAAGTGCGCATCGAAAACAATGCTCTAGATATCTAGGAGTCAGGTGGAACACAAGGAACGTCCCCTCTGGCGTTTATCCCAAAATATCTCTCATACCCAAACCAACTCTCTTCCCAAACACGACCCAAAATACCCACCATTCAACTCCAGAAGTACAAAC